>NW_020869955.1:295450-320450 GCF_003789085.1 Penaeus vannamei | reverse complement strand
AAAGGAGCAACCACGAGGATAAGTAAGGACAGGAAAGCGACAACGAGATGACCAGCAAATCGGGGTCCAACGATAAGTCCACGCCACGCCGTCGCCAAGGTGCCAAGTTTTCTTTTAATTTATGTTATATCTTTCCTAATATTTTTATTCGGAATTGTGGTTTTATTTAATATTATATTATGTGGCTGATGGCATCACAAAATCTATATAAATGACCTAATGTACAGCCAAAGACAGTCAGTCTGTAGCAGTAAGTGAGTGTATTATTAATTTTTTTTTTTTTTGACCTAAGAGCACCAGTTGCCTGAGCTACGATAATACAAAGGAAAGTTAAGTGTTCAGGAAATGTTTTTAGTGATGTCTTAAGTTTTGGTTCTGCTTTTTTCACTTATTTTTATTATTTATTGTCCCTTGAAGAGCTGACTTCCTTTTATTTTTTTATTTTATCTTTTTTTTTCTTATTTTTACCTTTACCATTTTTTTTTCAAGATGCGTGTCCAAAACTTCTTTGCTGCTAATTTAGAAATATATTTTTAACTGAATACCTTTGGCTGAGAATCATTGAAGATTTTTTATTCAGTTTTTAACAGAAGCTTTTAGCCAAGCACTTCAATTTGTTGTTTTTATTTGTTCATGGCAGTTTAGTATAACGCTTATAGGACCATCATTTTAGCTATTTACATATTTCCTTGTTTTATCTATCATTGCTTTTTGTTAATTGTTTACTTACTTTAAATATGATAAACATTAAGGGGATGCACACAGTAACTCGTCCCCAAGTAGTTCTCATGCAGTCGCCCCCACACTACCATACCTCAAGTTTGTATATCAGGGTTATATAAGTCGGGCACACACACACACACACACACACACACACACACACACACACACACACAAAGATACATTGATATATACAAGGTAAATCTAACCAGGTAGCTCCACTTCCATTTAGCCTCTTGAACTCAAAAAGGAAATTTAATGAAAAACCATTATTGGAAAGCAAGTATATGTTACCATAAATAAAAGGGAATTTTTGTTTTACTTCTGGTTATAAGGGGCATGACCCAATGAATATCCATACAGTCAGACTTGCAATAACAAACTAAATGCATATTTAATTGTCTGACAGAAATACATTTATCCATCTATCTATCCGGTAGATGTGCACTGATAGACACACACACACACACACACACACACACACACACACACACACACACACACATACACAAGATACATTGATATATACAAGGTAAATCTAACCAGGTAGCTCCACTTCCATTTAGCCTCTTGAACTCAAAAAGGAAATATAATGAAAAACCATTATTGGAAAGCAAGTATATGTTACCATAAATAAACGAGGGAATTTTTGTTTTACTTCTGGTTATAAGGAGGCATGACCCAATGAATATCCATACAGTCAGACTTGCATACACAAAACTAAATGCATATTTAATTGTCTGACAGAAATACATTTATCCATCTATCTATCCGGTAGATGTGCATGTCTAGTCTGATAGACATTTACACACACACACACACACACACACACACACACACACACTACTTTTGTGTATATGCACGTCTGTATTATGAGTATGCATTGAGTCAGGCCTCACACAATTATAAAAAACCGGCCATGTAACTGTTATCTCACAACCCATTCTCATTGGCTAAACATGATGACATGATTAGCTCCACCACTTTGACCTAGTCAATCTGTGCGATATTTTATGATGTGTGTTTTTTTTCAGCAGAAACCAAGAAAAAAAGAAATACAAAATATATTTCATATTTCCCATGAACGAAGGCAAAGAGACATAGTATAAGTCGGAAGTCTGAAAACTGGGATTTTCATTGAGATGGAGCGGGGCTACCTATTTTAAACTACCTTGGATATATATACATATACATATGCATATTTAAAACTGAGAGGAAAGGCCAACCTTCTTTTAGATAAGCTGTAGTGTGGTCGTCTTTTTCATAGTAGTGAAGCTAGTCTCAGGTGACAAGCAAGGCAAACCAAAACACAGACTTAGTCAAGTATATTGTGTTAAATATCTGTAAAAAAAAAGGAAAAAANTTCTTGCTTTATAATTCACTTGATTGTCTAGGTCTATTTATTGACCACTTGAAGAGTTGACTTCCTTTTATTATTTTGTATTTATATCTTTTTTTCTTATTTTTACCTTTGCCTTTTTTTCAAGATGCGTGTCCAAAACTTCTTTGCTGCTAATTTAGAAATATATTTTTAACTGAATACCTTTGGCTGAGAATCACTGAAGAAGATTTTTTATTCAGTTTTTTAACAGAAGCTTTTAGCCAAGCACTTCAATTTGTTGTTTTTATTTGTTCATGGCAGTTTAGTATAACGCTTATAGGACCATCATTTTAGCTATTTACATATTTCCTTGTTTTATCTATCATTGCTTTTTGTTAATTGTTTACTTACTTTAAATATGATAAACATTAAGGGGATGCACACAGTAACTCGTCCCCAAGTAGTTCTCATGCAGTCGCCCCCACGCTACCATAGTTTATATATCAGGGACATTACTAAGTGCACACACACACACACACACACACACACACACACACACACACACACATACACACACACACACACACACACACACACACACACACACACACACACACACACACACACAACACACACACACACACACACACACACACACACACACATATACAAGGTAATCTAACCAGGTAGCTCCACTTCCATTTAGCCTCTTGAACTCAAAATGAAATTTAATGAAAAGCCATTATTGGAAAGCAAGTATATGTTACCATAAATAAACGAGGGAATTTTTGTTTTACTTCTGGTTATAAGGAGGCATGACCCAATGAATATCCATACAGTCAGACTTGCATATACAAAACTAAATGCATATCTAATTTTCTGACAGAAATACATTTATCCATCTATCTATCCGGTAGATGTGCATGTCTAGTCTGATAGACACACACACACACACACACACACACACACACACACACACACTTTTGTATATGCACGTCTGTATTATGAGTATACATTGAGTCAGGCCTCACACAATTATAAAAAACCGGCCATGTAACTGTTATCTCACAACCCATTCTCATTGGCTAAACATGGCATGATTAGCTCCACCACTTTGACCTAGTCAATCTGTGCGATATCTTATGTGTGTGTTTTTTTTGTTTTTTTTTTTTTTTTTAGCAGAAACCAAGAAAAAAAGAAATACAAAATATATTTCATATTTCCCATGAACGAAGGCAAAGAGACATGGCATAGGTCGGAAGTCTGAAAACTAGGATTTTCATTGAGATGGAGCGGGGAGCTACCTGTTTTAAACTACCTTGGATATATATATATATATATTATATAAATGCATTATGATATATGAACTGAAAAAACTGAGGGGAAAAGGTAAATCTCTTAGATAAGTGTATGTGGTCGGCTTTTTCATAGTAGTGAAGCCAGTCTCAGGTGACAAGCAAGGCAAAACCAAAAACACACTTGACTTAGTCAAGTATCAATTAGTAGCGTAATTTCTGTAAAAAATCAAAACAAACAAAAAATGAATCAAAATAAAAGAAAAAGGAATATAGTATCCCGACTTATCATGTGGCTTGACAATTCAGTGTATCTCTTGCAATGTGCAATCGCTACCTAATACGGTTACTTCTGCTATTTTGTGTTACCGGTATTTTACGTTTTGGTTTTTATATGCTTGGTCCTCATTTATAAAACTGTATAAGTTAGTGTCTTTTACATTACTTTTTTTTTATATTGCCTGCTTCTGGTTAACTACTTATTGTGAACCACACTTATTTTTTTTTTTTTCTCGCTTAGCAAGGGGACTGTCCCTTCTGATGTTAAGTGTTTGCGGTTTTAGAGTTGGCAATATCGGTTTCCTAGCCATCTAACATTCTGCCCAAGATCTGTAAGTATATGTGCAATATCATTTGTCAAGGTCATTTTTTACCAGCGCGTTTTTTTTTGTATTGCTTTAATTTTATTTTTTAATTCTTTAATAGTCGCATTATACATCTTAAAATACAATCGATCTCAGAGTTATTCTGTCCTCACATATCCAATTTATGGGGAGATTGTGATACTATATCAGTGCATATTCAGAATACCGAAGCTTACCTTATCTTTGTTTGTTTGTTCTTTTTTATGTTCTTCTTATATGCCGCCCGCACTCTGCACACAATATAACTACTATTGTTTGTGATACTCAGAATATACTACTTCATTACATTACAAGTATTTAACTCGATACTTGTGGAGTAATAGATACTCTTCTATTTCTCATTCTTTCTTTCACCTCTCTCTCTCTCATTCTCATCTTACTCTCATATATTCCTCTCCTTCATTACTATCTTCTCCTCTTCACTCTATCCATTCATCAATTTTTCTTATTTTACTGCATATTCAATCTAATATACTGAATATAGTATTTACTTTATATCTAACAGTGTAGGGTTATGTATAGTACGTATTAGTGTTATACACTACACATAGATCACCAACACACACACACACATACACACACACACATCACACAGATTAATATTAATATTACTTACTATCATTACAATATGTAAGAGATTATAGTAACTATATTTTAAATATTATTATATAATATACACTATGATAAGATAATCATTAATGCCGTATTGAGGTCATATATTAGTTTAATTATATATAATATATACTATATATTGATGTATATATTAATTGTGAATTTAGTTTATGTTGTGTATATGATTGATTATCCATACTTACATTAATCTATCATTTAACATAGTGCACGACCGTCACATCACAGCACACACTTACTAACTACCACACACTACTAATCAACACTACTACACAACTCAACACATTATACACATACAATCACTAACACACACTCACATACTAACACACACACACACTAATAATGATAATATTAATGTTATTGCTATATGTAAATATATACCTATCATATATGACTTTAGGGGGTATTATATATGGTACTGATATTTTATTAATATACATATATATCTCATAATATACATCAGCACTACAATCTAATCTTATTAATACATTATTTTAATATCTATCATATACATCACACCATCACACTACACACACACACAACAACACTATATGATATGATACTTATTACTCTATATATTAATATATATATATAATTATTATAATATATATATAAGATTATATATTATAATATATATGATATTATTATATTTATTTACTATAATACATATATCTAATTTTAATTTAATTCACCTCAATTATATAATTATAGATATCATTATGTCAATTTACGTATGTTTACTGTCAATTAATTATATACTATAATATATACATACATTAATATACATATAAATTATAATATCATTAATATATATATATTTTATATATGTTCTAATATATGATTAAATGATATATGTATAAATATTTAATAGTATATTATATATATTAGGTAATATATATATATATTTATATTATATATTATTATTATAAATATTGTGTGCAATATTATTAGTGTATATATGTGTGTTTGTGTTGTGTGCGTTTGTTATGATATTTATCCTGGACCCTTGTCGCTGTGTGATGTGTGTAGCTAGTGATGCTGTGTTATATGTGTGATGTTACTTAATGCACATATATGTTGTATCTTAGTTTAAATGTGTGAGTTTTTATAACAATTTTTTATATTCTAATCATTATTTTTATTATACTATATCTTATGATATATGGTATTAGTTCTATTTCTGGCTTGATATATATATATATTTATATATGTATATGTATATATATTAGTAATATATATATAATATCTACTATATATATATATATATATTTATGTGTATATATATTATATAGTATATACTATATATATAGTTTTAGATCATATAGTATTTAGATATCTATATTATTCTTTCCAATAATTGGTAATAAGTGTCATTAATATTTACACTTACTTTGTGTTTGTGGCTGTGTGATATCGCTCTCTATTATATTATATTATTATTATATATATATATATTATATAGCCCTCACCCGGTATAGAGTTCTATTTCATATCTTTTATACTTTATGACATGATATGTGTATGTGTGTTGTGTCGGGTGTTCTGTGTTCCGGTCTATACCCACACTGACGCTGCAGTCATTTTACTCACCGTCCGTAGGCAGCCCCACACCCCCGACCTACCCTCATGTTCCGCTCTCGACAGCAGTGGATCAACGGCCATCCTGACGCAATAGAGCGGATTGTTCCAGCGCCGCCACTTTTCATCGAGCCGTCCGCCTACGTGTAGCCTCGCAGGTTGCGTCTCCAGGTGACCGACTTCGACTCGGCACGCATCGCGCGACGGATGGTCACGACTTACGTAGAGGGCTGATGGGCTCGGCTGCCGAAGATACGCCTAAGTCCACATAGATGGAGGAGTTCTCGTGCTGAGTCACTCTTGCCGGCGACAACCAGCCGTGGATTAGACAGGAACACACAAGAAACGATAGAGTGGACAGAGATAGACCACACAACATCCAACAAAAGATCAATTCGACCAAGCCACGGAGCGAGGATGCCAGAAGGGCAATCAAGTCTATAGATAGGGATGGAGAGAGGGCCCTAATGCATCCACAAGCACCAATCGCCATAACGGTGCGAATTCACTGCAGCTGGTTCTTGGCAGGCGGACTGGCAAGGCCCACCCCACAGATGCCCTAACAACCACGCGGGGCAAGGCACGCAGGAGTTCCTCGAAAGCCAGGGCATATCCACACGCCAGTGCGTCCATGTCTCCGTACCTTTAGCCTCCGTGACTGCTCAAGAGCCTCGACATGTATACAAGTGCACTTGTAGAGCGCTAGGGTATAGCCTCCAGCAGGTCACACGTATGAACAGTTGATACTCTATATTAAAACAAGATCTTTGACAATAGAGAAAGAGCATAAAATAGAAAAGACTGGAGTCAATAATTGTTAAATGAGCCTAAAGTATAAGGATCTCAAAGACATCAGCATACACTCTTGTCTCCTGGTTAGCAGCTGCCTAGGCTAGTGCAGCGTATTTTTAGGGCGGGAAATAATTAGCATGATTGCATGACAGCACGAGACGAACGTGAGCATAGCTAGATGGTGGTAAAATAAGATAAAACAAAATAATAAATATAAATTAAATAACGATACATATAGTTTATATACGAAAAAGAATCTCGACTATACCTATATTTTCTATCCATCTAAACATCGCTATCTCTAGTCAGACGCTCCTATCTGGCGTAATGTATGAGAAGTAAACAGCAGCGCGCCTATCTATTTTTTTTCTCTCTGATATATCTCTCTCTCCTTCTTCAGTTTGGCCTTCTTCTACCCCCACCTGCCAATACTTGGTGGGAACTCGGATGGAGAGCCTGGCAGAGCATAGTGAGCGATGCCGTATTATTTCAGCGGATCGTCGGAGAGATTCAGCTCTGTAGTGGAATGAAAAAAACTTCGACAGAACCTGCAATAAAAAAGTTAGGATAGTGAGCGATATTTGACTAAGACTCTTGGATCCGAAAAGCCACGAGCCCAATACCCAAATATATTAAAGATTGAAAGAACAGCTGCTAAGAAAATGTAGAAACCCGATCGCGATATAGGCCGTCTCGTACTAACAAGAAATGTCGAAAGCCTGAGAGCTGGTACAAGGAATGGAAAAACTTGGCGCCAACGTCGTAATAAAAATAGGTGAAAGAAAGCTAATAAATCGGACCGAAAGCCGTTTGCCACACCTGCCAAGAAAGATCAAGGAAGGCGTAGATGTGCCGATGACTACAACGGAGAACGCACATCGCAACGATACCGTAAACCGCCTAAGAAAAAAGTGGTAAGACGACAGCAAAGCGATAGACAATGAGCTGAACCACAGAGGCTGAGGAGTCCCTCGAGGGCAGCCAAACTTTGTTATTGACTACCGGCCGCCCGGGAAGGAGGTGGGAAAGTGCACGGTATAAACAACGAAATGAGACAAAATCATCAGTACGCCACAATTGTCAGAGCTATAACGAATAAACGACGTCACGATGAGATCCAACGAGCAACTATTAAAAATCGCAAATAGATATAGTAAAACGAGAGAGTCGTCAAACATATATATCGCAAAATTTCAGCCCAGTCGCTGCAGATGACTAAGCACGCCTCTGAATGTCAGTTAGTTGTACCGCATTAATATAGTCGAAGGAATTCTATTAAAAAGATTCACGCACAACGAAGAGAAACCTTACATAACTCCTATCAGGGCAAATAACGCATTCAGATTATATCATGGACCCCGTTACCTAGTATGGAAAATTATAGGTAATAATTCTACCTTACCGCGGGACATAAGTCACCCCAGTGACCCTCCTTACCCTGCAGTAGTATTTTCGACTCAGTTATAACAGATCAGTTAATATATCCTACCTAATACCCAACCATATTTAACGGGGGCAATGATACTGGCCCGGTAACGTCACCCATTATCACGTATTAAGAAGGATATATTATCATTATACTATTCTTAATATACAGGAGATATGGGAAGCTCCCCGGTCCATCCATCACCTGGGGTTAATTTCCCTTAACCGTAGGGGTCATTAAGCCCACTCAATCCCCTTCCTACTATAGAGTGAGATATTTATTTTCGGGTAGTGGTTAATGCAGACGAAGCATTCTCCTTATAACTAAACTTACATTCATATACTAGGCTAGACCATTAGAACTGTGCTCCCGCACCCCTGTCAATTTTTATAATTACCAATATACTCATATTGGTTATCTAAAATTTGCTGAATAATTAAGATAGAGTATATTTTGTTTTAATTGCATTAATGAATATAAGGTGTACCAGCGCCATAGTTGCATATTTTTCGGTAGATTATGCTTATATGTATAACTATACATAATATAATTAGTTTAATATTAAACTTGTTCTACCAATGAAGGGACAATACACTGGTTAATAGATACATGATTGTGATAGTTTTCAGATATCACTAGCTAACTATTTATTCCATTTTTTTTGAACAATTTCTAGAATATTTAGTGTCATTAAGAGGAATAATGAATTGTCGATTTTTTACCCGATCAGCATTTAAGATTATAGAAATGATCGTTTTACACGATTCTCCGATCAACTTTTCAGAGCCAAGCTGACACTCAAGTAAAAGCAGTTATGATTCGAAAATTGCAACTAGTTAGTATTGATAATAAGAAATCGAATCTTGCAATAGAAAATCATATATTCGATATACTGAGATTATAAAAAGTTGCTATATACCGTGACTTAGCTTATTACTATTTATTTCATGAGTAATCGGCGAGTAGCTTGTACCCGCAACCTAACGGACTGTGGCGGAAACAGAGATCTTCACTAACTCGCATAGATTATGAGTCGATAGTTTAGAAGAGACGACTTAAAGTAGGCTGTTATAGCAAACTAATCACACATGCGAATTGTTAGAAAAAAATGATTCCGCAATACAGTTAGCATGCTTGATAGATCTCTCCACGTACCCACTAAATAACTAATCTAAATATTATTGCGCTAGCTGATAGGAGTGAGAGAATAGTATTCTCGACGTGCTACCAGTCATCTACGGACCGACAGTCTGCTATCCAATCTACCGCCCGTCTCTTCAGGTCATTCTCATCCGAGTGAGGCATAATAGACACTCAATTATTATATAACATTGAGTGAGAGATGAATATATTACTTAGAGTAAACTTCTTATAAGAGTATATTAATATAGATGATTTACGGGCTGCAGAGATGTTACAAATCTTATAGTAGGGTATATACAAGATTAATATATTAATATATATATGATTATTATATTATAATAATATTAATAATAATAATTATATTAATTAATTAATATATATATAATAGTTAGAGAGTATGTATATTAATATATTATTTAATATTATATATAATAAAAGATAGATTGATAGATAGATAGATAGATAAATGATTATTATATTAATAAAGTGTATTATTTATATGTCTATATGTATACTATATTGTGTGCATGTGTAGTGTATGCCCTCTCTAATCATTAGTGTAATCTGCTCACCTTCTCCCATGTATGTAGTATTGTTATATTTATTATACTTCTTTTATTCATATTCATCATTATTACTGTATCTATCTATGAATGCTTTATGCAACTCATATCTATTAGATGTTGATATACTTTTCAATCTCGCTGTGCCTCACTATCCTTCTAGAATCAATTCATCAATTGCTATTCCAACCCGCAAGATTTATCATGCAGAAGAGAATGTACTTGTAGCAGATAGTGTGCAATAAGTTGCAATGAAATTTACTCAAAAATGTAGTAAATAATTAAACTAGAATCTGTATAAAAATGTGTGAGGATATAGGCAGAGAGAAAGATGAGAGAAAGTATACAACTGAAATAGATAATAAAGATATATGATATAAAAAACGAGAGATATTACGAGTAATATCAACAGATGTGCTCTGAAAGACGTTCCATATCCATTTGTTGAAATGAAAATGGAGGGATAAAAAGCGTACGTAAAAGGATTTTCTGATCGTTAAATTTTTTTAATTCATTTCACCAAGTGATATGAAATAAAAAAAAATACTAATCTCATTTTACAATTGGTACGTGCTGATCATCTAAAAATTTAGAATTATTTATCCAGGTATTATATTACTTTTTTCTCTACGTATATACATAGCACACACCACACAACACACACACACATACACCACACAACACCCCACATACACTACACAACTACACACTATATTAGATATATATTAATATATATATAATATATATAATATATGCTTATATTATATAATATATTATATAAAGAATAGTATATAAAACCCCCATATCTATATTACATTAAATATACATTATTTATACTCTAATTACTATCTATAATAGATATAATTAACTAATAATTTTATACTAATAATAATATTATACATATATAGTAAATTTATATCATATACTGTATTTATATATATATATTAATATATAATATTTATTTATAATATATATATACTAATTTAATATTATATATATATATATATAACATATTAAACATATATACATTGGAATAATATATATATAATATATTAAAATATATATATATTACATAATATATAACATTATATATTATATTAATATAATATATATATTATTTATTATATATATATATTTATATTTATATATATGTGTGTTAGTGTGTGTCTCATGGTGTGTGTTGGTTGTCGTTTTAGGTTATTGTGGTGCTGTGTCGTGGAGTACTTTAACTTTTGAGTGGATTATCGCCTACAGAGTATATATACACATATTAAGATGTTCACTGATATTATTACATTCATAATAATTTATTTTTATCTTCTCATACTGATATGCTTCATCAACACCGAAATAAAGGTTGTAGATTGATAATGAAGTGATATTCACGATTTTAATCTCAATTACTATACGCATCGATATACTCGATGATATGGTCGTATAGCTATAAGAATTTATGCCTAAATCACGATATAAAAAATGAATGGTATAATAGAAGTAATCGACATAATACAATATAAATACAAAATGGATGTTAGTAATGCATTATGCTCGTGAGGTTGTAATATATAGCTAATAGACTCGATGCATATTGCATACGCTATCACATGAGCGGCGTGGTCAGCGCCACGTTGGGGCGTCGGCGGTGCTGATGATGTGTTGGTGGAGGTGAACACCCTCCCGTTCCTGTAGGTTTAGGATTGCACTTTTTTGGTCGTGTGTGTCAGTGTGTGTCGTGAGTTTCATTGCGTGTTGAGTGCTTAGTTTTTTCCTATATTAGCACACATAGTATGACTTATGACATTGGTGTGTGTTACAGTTACACTAGCTGACACACACAGCATCACACACACAATATACTAGTGTTATATATTATATATATAATTATAATATTATATATTTATAGATACTAATATAATCATATATATATGATATGTAGATATCTTAAATATTAATCTATATATAATTATATACTTATATTATACTATAATGACATTAATATATATTATATATATTTATATGTTTATAGTTATAGTATATATGATAATGTACCTATATATTATATAATATATACTATATATATTATTATATATATTTAATAATTATAGATATCATATTATATTAATTATTGCTATTTATGTGTGTATGTGAGTTATCGAGTGACGTGTGAGTATTGCTAGTTAGATCTAGTAGCTGTATATTGATGAGTGAGTGTGATACTTACTATATAATACTTTAACTATATATTATATTATCAAGATATATATAGATATATATTAACAATATATTAATATCATTTATTAATTATTATAATATATATATATAGTATTATTATAGTATATATATATATATATTATATATATATATATACTAATATGTTATATATAGTTATATTTAGTGTATGTTAATTTATATATATTATATATATACATATATATATATAACATATTTAATATAATAATATAGATACATTAATATTACATCATCACAAGTATATTATACATATTATACAGAATCATTACATACTATATACTATATATATTGAATATATTATTATTGTGTTGATTGTGTGTGTGTAGTAGGTGATATTGTAGTTGTTATCTATATATAGATATATATGTATGTATGTATCACACACACACACGACACAACACACACAACACACATATTATATATATTTGTTAGTCGTGCTATATATCTTCTTCTTATATTGTATGTGATGTCATATCATGATGATGATTAGTTGTACTGTACTGTATTTTAGTGTATGTGTATGGTAGTATAGTGTATTAATCATAGTTATTATACATACACACACACACACGACATATTAATTGTGGCTTGTATATGATTGCTGTATAAGATATATGTCCTAGTGTGTTGTTGAGTTAGTGTGTACGTATATAATATATTTAATACTTAATAATATATATCAGACTATAATGTATATATATTATATTAAATAGTAATAAACTAATATATGTTATATGGATTACTATATAATTATATGTATTATATACATATATCTAATATATACTTATATATATATATGTATTATTATATTATATATAATATTACATAAATATATAATATTACATATACTATATACTCTATATATACTTATATAACCTATATATAGGGTTATGTATGACAAATCCATACTACAATATATTATAATATTAATACTATTACTGATTATAATCATACTATATTATACTGATATACATTTTCCTATATATTATATCCTACTATATAGTTATATTTCATTTATCACTAATCATCTTATACTAGCTACTTACGACCCTCTCTCCACTCTCTTATTCTCATCTATAACTCCTCTCTCTCTCTCTCTACCTAACTCACCTCTCTCTGCTCATCTACTCTATCTCCTACTTACATCTCTCTTCCCTTTAACTTACTCATATCACTCCTCTACTCTACTCTCTACCACACACAACAACCGTCTTACTTACTACACTTCTCCTCCTCTACACTCCATCTTCATCATTCATACTTATATCGTGTCAGTCTAGTGTGCCTCTGTACGCTTATCGTACGTCGTGGGTTGCTCTCCCCTTCTACTTCTCGCCCTCTTGCCTCTCTACTCTTCTCATCCATATATGTAATCTCTATACTTATATCATTTTATAATGTCGTTGTGTTAGCGGAGCATGTATGACATAGTACATGGTATATATATATTATTGAGTGCGCTTACTTATGTGGTGAGTGTAGTTTTCTATATTATATATATATATACATAATATATAATAATATAGTGTTTACATATATATGACCTTGTAATTAAGTTAATGTAATTTGTGCCTGCTGATTACTCATGTGAATATCCCTGAATAAATTAAGGCTGTATATAAAGGGCTATATGTGATGGGATACTCTTGTAAATTCGACGGTATAGTATGTGCATGTGGCATCTGGTATTTGTTATCCACATTAGTCTAAAGGCTCCGTCTGCCTCCCTCTCCAGCAGGATTCAGTGGACTGCGAAATGTGCGGCACTGAGCAGTTTATAGGTATCTATACCAGTCATATATATATTAGGACGTTAAAGACCTTTTTACTTATAGTGACTAGACCTTCACAAGAGTTTACTTGTTTCACTCTTCGTATGTATTCTCCTGATAGTAAAGAGTATATATGTGTCTTAAACAGCATTCATTGATTTATTTATGTCTGTGGACAGTCTCATGTACCTCCTTGTATGGCGCACCATCGTCTAGATATTTATAACCAGCATGGTAGTCCGTGTCTAGCTGTCTCATCGATTAGTATGTATCGTATTTCTACGGCATATTGAACATGGATAGGCGTTATTTCGCTATCGTTATATATGGAGGTTTTATTACTTTTACTTTATATTATTATGTGAACCGGTGAAGGTTATTCATTATAAACTCAGTAGAGTTCAGAAGCCGTCCTGCAGCCTTGACGAATATGAAGGAGATGGTGCGAGCCTGTATGGTTGCATTACGAATCCATGGCTGTCAATCGTACTAATCAATCCTTTATCTCTCCCGATATCTTATCTTTATCGTAGATAGCCAATGATCATTTACCGCGCTAGCCGCCCACCTATGCTATCTACGCCCATCCAGTTCGTACTGTTCTACACTCTAGACGCCCTCGCGAGTTATCGCAGTACGGGCCTTGATCATTCGAAGGACAGTGACCGATACTAGCTTCCATTCCATTATGAGACTAATCAATATCGGACGTAGAGTGTGAGGAGTAAAGAAAGCAACCTGTGGACGGCATTTTATTAACAAGGGAATGGAACACGGGAAATCAGTTGCGTTTAATCCTATGAAGAGGAGGGCATACTTAGTGGTTATCAATGCTGGGATTCGTATCGGGACTCCCGTGATTCATATTCGCCATGTGATAATAAGTATGTTTTACGCGACAGTCTCGTATAGGAAATTGCCTCTAACCAGTATAATCAAAACCAGCATCTAGGGAACCTAGGATAGGAGTGCGAGGTCGGTGACGTATACGTACTACGCCGGTGGAACCACTATACTGGTCAGATCATTCAGTGCCTTCAGCTTACTTCACGGGTTATCAAAAGTGTCGCCTCGCTGTAGCTGGACAGGAAATCCTCCTGTAAGCAGCCTCGCCTGTCACGGCCCGGTTCGTCTCTGTGCAGAAGCTGGATCTCAATGTGAACTTCCAGCTGTGTCACAATTGAGGTTTATTTAGGAAGGCCCCAGCCAAATGTCTCTAATGGATAAGATATTCTGAAGATTAATCCAGAGTACTAAGACGATTTTTTTTTCTAACTGCTCATACATATCCTTCATACATTTCATAATCATCATTCCCTTCTCGAGTATATCTCTTACAATAAAATGCCAACAAGAGGAAAGCAAACAAAAGGAAGTTTAGGGATAAGGGATACTAACGCCAAAGTTCAACATACGAACCCCAACCACAGAAACATGAATGTGTAAAAGATAAGGGCATGAGAGGAAAATATCCAAGTAGCTGATAGGGTCAGACACATAGAGCCAAAGAAACTGAAAAAGAGACTATGGGAAAGATATGATTCCAAGAAAGTAAAAAAAAAAAAGAAAAAAAAAAAAAAAAAAAAAAAAAAAAAAAAAGGGGTAAAGGAAACCTTTGAGTTGCCTTTCTTTTAATTCCTGAAATGAAACACAGAGTAGTTCAATTTGCGATTTGTTACATTGACTCGCAAACTTGTCATCCGGAATTGGCATTCTCTTAATTACATAAAAAAGGCGACCACACTAAGGCATACCTGAAAGAATATCAGCCTTTCCTCTTTATAGATGTGTGTGTGTATGCTTTGTGTGTTCATGTTGTTTCAGTAGCTTTGTGTCACGACTATTTTCAATTACAAAATCATTAAAGGAATTTGTATTGTGAGTACTTCATATGATTTCCATGGCAACTCCTCGCATGTTAGTTAAAATTCTGCAAACCTACTTTTCGGCAACTTACAATGGTTCATAGAATATTCACCCACTGGTCACGTATCCGCTGTGTGGTCTTCAATTACTTTTTTGTCTTTTCTTTTTTCCTGTGAATTTCGTTGCGTATAGATGGTTCCACAGGTGTTCATCCATCAAGGGGCCGATTGTTAAGGGAAAGGCTAGATCAGTAGCAACTCAAGGAGGTGTCATGGCGTCTGATTTTGATGACGTCATAAAAGTTGCGATTCTATTTTTTGAAAAAGCACATAGGGTTCATTATTCATTTTTGTTTTTTTTCAATTTCCAAAAAGGATGGAAAATAATTATTTTAATGGTTATATTGTCATTGAACAATCATCAAAATAGCCCTGTGGATGAGAAGAGTGAGCGATTATGTATGCATGGATGATTCTCAAATGGAATGGCTCGCGGGAGTCAAGCCATAGGCCTGTATTTTTACTCAGCTTGAAGGAATTAAGTATAGATACTTTTGATTATTACCTCCATCAATGAATGAATGAAAGGTATGTTATTTGAAGTGTAGGATACCAGGCCGGGTTATTTTTAGAATAGCATATCCAAGTGTTAAAGTTTCAATGGCCTTTCAGGCATTTTTGCCTTTATAAAGTCTTGTCGGCCTGGTATACACACAATAAATAAAATACCTTTCATCTATTCACCGAGTGCATGGAGGTATTAATAAAAGTAAGTATTCTTAATTCCTTCAAGCTGAGTAAAAAACAGGCCTATGGCTTGACTCCCACTGCGAGCAATTCCATTTGAAACTTTCCCCGATGGTTAAGGCTTATATAATCTCTCATTCCTGGATTTCTTAATGGATATTTCTAATGCTATTAATATCGTTCTTGTTATGATTATAATTCCCATTATTAATTATAGTAACAGCACAGATGCAATAAGAAATGAAGACTAGATTTTTTTTTTTTTTTCGAAAATCAAGGAAAGGGGAAAACAGATGAGATTGGTAAGACTAATAAATAACTCTTCGGTGACTAAAGCACTTGTGGAGCCATCTATTGGGCGCAAAAATCCTTCTTAAGGTGATGAGTACTCTACAGAAACGAAGAAACTGTATTAATAAGAAAAGGATAATGTTAATAGTGTTAATAAGGTAATCATTCTCAAAATACAAATATTTAGATTCGTTTCTTCCATACCGGAATGACGTGGTATGCATAAATCTGGGGAATGTTGCGGATACTTTTTTCCGATTTCCACCATGGTTTTTTTTTTATCACATATTTGTCACTTTTACAAGATATACCGAAAAAAAAATCTGTCCAAAACATTCCCATCTTTTAATTATCTAGAAAATGAACCATAATACGTTTATTTCAGACAAAATATGCGTGCTAGGGCTTTCGTATGTAAGTACACTCTCGAAATAGCAGTCGCTTACATTTTACGTATTTTTTCATGATCATTTTGGCATTAACAATAAAAGGTAGAAGAATATATAACTATGTACATGAGTATATGCAGATTTTCGTGTATGTATATGCCCTTCTGTTTATATGTGTCCATATATTGTCTATTTGGTTTAGAATCATTCAAAAATAATTATGCAAGAGGTGTGTCTTTGCCTAACTTAAATTACATTTTGGTGGTGATAATTTGGCAAACCTACTTTGTATGTTCAAAACATTTTGCTGAAGGATGAAACTGACGATATATGATCCAAACATAGAAAAAAATAAAAATGTATAAGATTGTATGAACGGCATACATTTTTTTTTTTTTTGTTTTTTTGTTTTGTGAATGGTCCCGATTTTTTTTTTTTTTTTTTTTTATAGATTAATCCGAGAAAATGAAGGTTGTTCTCATATTGTGTGAAATTTCATAAGCTTTCTCATTGTTTCAACTATATCTAATAGTTACGTCACAACTGGCGATTTTCTAAGGTAAGGTGAAAAATCACAATATATCGAAATGGCTAACTCCTTTAAAATTAAGTAAGTAGGCCTTAAAACCTTTAGGGGAGATTTGGATTTGGAACTCTTTAAAACGTACATACAAGTCAAAATCGGCAAGGTGAAAGATTTTACCCCCCCCCCCACCAAAAAAAAAAATAATAATAAATAAATAAATAAATAAATAAAAATTGGTAAACGATCCCCTTAAGCAGGATATTTTGCGCCTCATGTATTAAAACATGAAATAAATATCACAAGTAATTGGCCTTGATGTTTTCTTAAAGCCCAGACACAAACTCAGTGCTCGAGAAATCCGATTGTGTGTGTACGTGACTGTCACTGGACACAGAAAACACGATACTTAGTTCTTGCCTGAAATCTCAAGCGTTTTTCTTGCTAACTCAAGCATTTCGCTTGCTTTCTCGAACTCCGTAGATGGTTAGATTTGCGCTTGCTAAGTCAAGCGGGTGTTGTCACCATGGCAAACAGCGTCGGTCGCGTACCGTACTGGTCAAGATCCTTCGAATGCGGGCGTTGGCCAGGAACTCGGCCTAATATCTTATCAGATAAATAATTTTTTCACGGTATCTGATTCTGTAATTTTCTTTAAATTATATTCAAAGAAATTGAAATTAACTGAAAACGAAAGGGGATAATGGAGATTATGGAATAAATGTGTTTTACTTATGAATAATAAATCATTATAAGACAAACAATTTACCTCTTACTGTACTGTTACTCCTCGTCTCTCTAAATCGAGAATATATCTGCTATTCTATGAAATAAAGAATATTTCAAGTGAAAAAAGTCTGAGGAATTCTAGCAACATTCTTCTGTTGATATTGTATTCGATGATTTGTTATATTTAACCTCATAAAATCGGATATATAGGAATGGGTAGGCCTATATTTAAAATTCAGGGATGTTCATTTGTTTGATACCGCGTCAGAACGAAAGAAAGGCTGCTAATCGGAAGTGTGTGACATTTTTTTAGAGGCACTTTATATGAATATAGGAGAAAATAATGCGCTTTGTTAAGATGTTTGGGTAAATTTACTCTGCCATCTTGATGCGGCACTAGCTTGTCAGTTGTTTTGAAATGCGCGCTCAAACTGTTACCAACCGCCAATGGAATAAACTCCACTCTCGATTTATGCATTAGTTATCTCTTTCCGAGATTGTTGGTGGGAATACTTGTCTATTGCTTTTAAAAACCAAGTATGTATATGTTGTGTGTTATTTTGACTTTCTATGTTCTCCAATGACTGTTATGATTTGTTTTAAAAAACACTTCCACATGTCTGGCCACTGAACAGGGCCTGCCTGCCTTGGAAAGCGTTTTAAGCAGGGAACAGTACAGCGCTTGGCCTATTGGCAATAATTCTTTCGCAAGCGCTCCCCTACTTAAAGCGCTTTAGGTTGCGGCAAGCATGACGCATCGCCTGTTAATCACTAGTAGGTCGTGCGCTGGTTTACACTGGATTGCCAGGTCGTTATAGGGTGAGCGAGTTCGAATACAGGGAAGTACACAGGTCATAGAATTTAGTAACTACAATACATTGACACTTGAAATCGCATGCATACCCCGATTGGTCGTTGCATGATTAAGAGGCCCTGCACCAACGGGAGAGA
The DNA here is from genome assembly GCF_003789085.1 of Penaeus vannamei. Lineage (NCBI taxonomy): Eukaryota > Metazoa > Arthropoda > Malacostraca > Decapoda > Penaeidae > Penaeus > Penaeus vannamei. Next base: position 300,821 of record NW_020869955.1, on the reverse strand, counting down.
CGAAAACGCCCGATAAAATAGAAAATATGTCATATCATGGAGTGTAATTTACTTACTTACCTTAGTAATACCAGAAAAACAACTTGGCTTTCTCACGCTACACTGACTCACCTAACGTAGTGCCGCCATAAACCTCGTATTCTGTAATTTGAAAATAATCGGTAAGAAATGACAAGGACAATTAATTCGGAATCAACGGGGTCAGTTTTAATCTACGCTAATTACATCACATTAACTGAGTGCATCTACTTCAAATTGGAACTACTTAAAAGTGGAGATGTGACAAATGCCATTCTCAAGTATATCCTCGACCTTTGAGAACACAGCATAGAGAATCTCAGTCACGAGCACCATCTTATTAATAATTTAAGTAGCTGATATTATGCAAATAAACTGACACCGAATTAACCTGAAGAGTAAGGTTACGTGAATGAGGAAGCCCAATGAGGAGGCAGGGTCAGGGGCTGAATTAATGAGGTCCGTTTGTTGCTCGAAAAAGGGGTGACCAAACTGAAGGCTCAGAATCCACACGCCCTCACAAGCAAACTGTCCCTGGAGATGTAGGCCTACCAGGAGCGTGGCCAGTACGTGTAATGAAAAACAAAAATAAAAAAGAAAAAAGAAAAAGAAAAAAATATATGTGTATGTGCGTGGTGTGTGTGTGTTGTGTGTGTGTGTGTGTGTGTGTGTGTGTGTGTGTGTGTGTGTGTGTGTGTGTGTGTGTGTGTGTGTGTGTGTGTGTGTGTGTGTGTGTGTGTGTGTGTGTGTGTGTGTGTATGTGTGTGTGTGGTGTGTGGTATGTCTATGTATGTGTATGTATATGTATGTGTGTGTGTGCGTGTGTATACAGAAGGCACCAAAGTAAAACTGATGCCAATGCGTAAAAAGAAAAGAGCCAGGAGGGCTTAGAAATGACAAAAAATATGCTAAGGGGGCTTATAAATGCCAAGAAATACGCCAGAAAAGGTAAAAGAAAAAAAAAGTAAAAAATAACTTGCATCTGACTTATGTAAAAATCGTATGAAAAGTCGGTAAAAAAAAAATAAAAAAATAAACACGAGAAAAATACATTAAAAATTTAAAAAAATAGACAAAAGCAAAATCTGAAGTAAAAGCTCAGGAAGGAGCGAGTAAAAGGCAAAAAAACATGAATAAATGAAACGAGTAAACGGACAAGATAAAATAAGTATAATTCAGAGTAGGTAAAATGTAAAGTAAAGCAATGAAATATCCCGTGCAGCATAATATAATTAGGTAATTATTATCTTTATTATTATTGTTATTATTATTTTAGATTTGCCAGACTTCAGAGGGGTTACATTGGTTCATGCGGACGGAAGCGTAGCGTTAAAAATGTAAAAAAAAATGTAAAATATATAGGAAATATTGTAACAAACAAACAAAAAAAATGACACAAGATAAAACCAGAATAGAAGCAATAGAACAATAAATGAAATCTTTAAGAAAATTGCAACTATCATAAAATATACGTGAAACAATCTGCTGCGATTCATTAATAAACACTGCAACATCAGTAACTTAAAAAGGTGGTAAAGAGTACTCTATGGCAACGAAGAACTGTATGAACAAAGGATAAATTTGGTAACGAGGTAATATCTCTCATATTGAGACCAGTGCACGCATTTTCTTCATCATCATCATCATCATCATTATTATCGTCATCTCACCACACTACCATTACCAACGTCATCCTTTTCTACCCGAACTTTTCTCTTCTTTCCTCTAGAAAATTCACCAAGAGAATCTCTCGTTGGTGGAAAAGTGATGCGAAAAGTTTACCCCCAACCGCCACCAGGGGACTGACGGCGCTGATCAACAGAGGGAGCCACTACAAGCTCGGCAACAAGCTGTTTCTTCCTCAGGATGTTGTCAATTCGAATTTCCAGATTGATGAGGTGAGTCGGGGGAGGGGGGGGGAGAGGGAGAGAGCGGGGTCGGGAAGAAGGGAGGGAGGGTAGGAGAGGGAAATAGGGAGGGAGGGAGGGAGGTAGGAGAGAGAAATGGGGAGGGAGGTTAAGAGAGGGGAAGAGGGAGAGAGGGTAGGGGAGGGGGGAGAGAAGGTTGGAGAGGGAAAGACAGAGAAAGAGAATGAGGGTAGGACAGGAGAGGAGGTGGAGTGGGAAGGAGAAGAGATGATAGGGTAGAGAGAGGGTAGGAGAGGGAGGCAGACGAAGGGAAGGAAACAAAAGGTACAGGGGAGAGAGGAAAGAAGGGAAGGGAAGGGACAAGAAGAAGAGAGAGAGAGAAAGAAGAAGGGAGATAAAAGTGGATAAGGGGGGGAAGGAAGAAGGAAAAAGGAAGTGAAGAGGGAAGGGGGAGAAGGGCGAGGGAAGGAGTCTGATAGGCATAAAGAAATTAAAAGAAGTGAGGAAAGGTGGTAATGACTATTTAGAGAAGGAGTGAAGGCAGGAGGGGCCAGATAGAGGTGGTGTGAGGGTTTTCTCCTCCCTCCCCCCCCCCCACACAGGCTTTACCCATCACCTAATCCCCCCCCCCCCCACACTCCTCTCCTCTTATTCGCACCCAATTCTCGTCCTCTCGTTTGTTTTTTTTCACTTCCCCTCTTCACTTCTATGCTAGTTTCTCCCTCTTTTACTCCACCCTCTTCTCGTCCTCTCGTTTTTTTTTCACTTCCCTCTACTTCTATGCTAGTTTCTCCCTCTTTTACTTCCTTTCTCTTCTACTTCTTATCTTTATCTCAAACGTATCCTATCTCAATCCTATCCCTATCCTATCCTGCATCCTGTCACACTTACCCTCGTACCCCTCTTATTCGCACCCTCTTCTTGTTCCTTCGCTTTTTCGCTTCCCTCTACTCCTACTCTTATTCCTCCCTTCCCCATTCATTTTCCCCCGTTTGTCCTCCCCTTCTACCTTCGACCCTATCCACTCCTGCCCCCATCCTATTCCTATCCTATCCAGCATCCTTTCGTAATCCACAGGGCGAGTCGAGCACAGGCGGACCACTTCCCTCTGCCAGCCTGATTTCTACGGTTTTATTTCTGTTTTATGTTGTTGTTTTTACATGTATTTTACGTTTATTTACATTGTTTGTATCTGTTATGAATAAATCCCTCAGAAATCTTTCGTTATCCGCCTATATTCTACTTTTATTCACTTGATGTGCGGATAAGCGGGGTGGGGGGGGTATCTGCTACGAGTATCTCTTACTTTTTTATCCCTTTTCAGTTTTATTTTATTTTTATTTTTTATATTTGCTTTTATTTACATATTGATAATTTTAATCCATCTTTGACCACGAAGCAAGTCACTGATTTTAGTATCTTTTATTATTGAATAGCAGCAGATGGTTTTACGTATTTTTTTATGCTAAATATTATTTTCTCATTCTTTTCATTTAATGTTTTATTGCTTTTACCTATGGTTTTATCTTGTGTTTTATCATAACGTTTCGTATTTATTGTTATTTTCTCAACGCTACGTCTCCGTCCGCGTGAGCTAATGTAACCCCTTTATTCTACAAATAAACGAAGTGGATACGTTGACTTATATACTATAATATATATATATATATATATATATATATATATATAGTATATATATATATATATATTATATATTAATATATATATATATGTATATATATTAATATATATTATATATATATATATATATATATTATATATATAATATGATATATATATATATATATATATATATATATATATATATATATATATATATATATATACATACTATATATATATATATATTATATATATATATAATATATACATACATATATATATATATACTATTATATATATATTATATATATATTATATATATGTGGTGTGTGTGTGTGTGTGTGTGTGTGGTGTGTGTGTGTGTGTGTGTGTGTGTGTGTGTGTGTGATGTGTGTGTTGTGTGTGTGTGTGTGTGTGNGCAGACTCCTGGAAAATCGTGAATTTTATCTTCTAACATAACTTCGTTATTAAATTTGCGACGGAAAATGGCATAAGAAAAACGCTATCATGGAATGATGTGTTCTACCACATGGTATGATCTGATTCTAATAATAGGTGTGGTTGCATTTCCAATAATATTCGATATTATGGAAAAAAGGCGTCACCAATTGATACGAACCCGAAACTACTTATAACTTGAAGATATTTAATTATCAATCACTTTTCATTAAATAAACTTGTCTCGCAAATTAATAATAACGAAGTTGTTGAATTTTCAAAATATTTAAAAAAATAATAAAATGAGGTGAGATTCACACGAGAGCTGCGGGAATACTGACCAAATTCTTCACTGCGCATGCGCGGGGTCTCTCGTACCCGTACTGTTCCTGTTATCTCGCCTGTGACGTCACGGCCAGTGTCACGATTCATTGGTCAATTGTTTGGCGGTTAATTTAATAGCCAATGGGAAAGAATTCACGAGGGAAACAATGAATGAAATTGAACATTAGCTACAATAGAAGCTATGAAATCCAATTTTCAAATTAGTCTCGCCATGACTTGTGTGTGTGTAGGATGTCGTATCAAACCATTCCAATTCATGAAAAAAATATTTTGAAGATGATGAGGCTAGCTTGAAACTATTACGTGAACACATTCTACCTTCTGAAATGCCCTGCGATCGGCCGTCGCGTTGCTCGTGTTCACGCAGACCTCTCCAGCGCTTCCGCTCCCGCAAGCCGCTCCACTGATATGACACTCACCTCGGCTCCTCCTCTGTATAGGTATGTTTTATGTTTATTTTCACTGAAGTGACAAGGTATACAGTGCTTCGCGTGTATGAACAGCATTTGGAGCGCCCGATGCCGACTTTGTCCGACGCTCTCTCGTGTATGATACGTGGAGGATTCTTTGTTTTCCTGGGCGGGGTTGGGGGCGGCAACCCCCTCATAGGGGGTTGCAGGGGTTTTGTGCCCCCTGCATTAAGCAATATTGTGACTTAATCGGTACCGTGATTACAGCAGAGAACGAGAATTCCATAGTGCACATGGAATATATCAAGAGTGGTGCAACTCTGGTATGGAAAAGACAATCTAGCCATTTCCGATGAAAACGAACACCAGAATCAACCGAACCAAAACAATAGAAATCGAACGAATCTAGTTTCGTCCGAAAAGCGTCTTTTTCCAAATTTACCAAATTTCGGTAAATCGGTTACTTATTTTATACCATTGTACCTTTAAAGTTCAGAGAATCTTGAGATTCACTGGTGTTTGGTGTTGGAACCCACTGGGTGATTTTCAAAGTTTCTAGACCCGTCCAACACCAAGTACATCAGGGTTGTACTCGTCAACAACACTCCCACCACCAAGGCCTCACCTGAAGCCAACGAGTACTCCTTTCAGCCAAAGGCAAAAGAGGAG
>NW_020869955.1:282950-287950 GCF_003789085.1 Penaeus vannamei | reverse complement strand
GAGTGGTGCGACCTGTGGTGCTACGACCAGGCCACCGACCAGAGCTTCTATTCCGACATGATTGTGATGCCAAGTTACAACGAACCCAACATGGCCGATGCCCTCATCTGCTACACCCGACGACATCCTGACTTCGCCGCTGGGGCTGTCATCGAGGGAACGGAAGTCTGGCCGTATGCTGAAGCAAGGGTTAAGAGCAACCTTGTGGACGGCATTTACGACCGGAAGACCAAGGACCAGTGCTTTCAACCTACAACTGAGGACTACCCGTGGTTCATGCTGGACTTCGGGACCCCTGTGACCTTTCGCCGTGTGAAGCTGTTCGTGCTGTCCGTTATAAACCAATACCTGTTGAATCGCATCAGTAACCTGGAAGTGCGGGTCGGTGTCTCTCCTGTGGCCACTCTAGGAAACTTCAGCACGTTTTCCTTCTTCGGCTTTTTCACGGGCCCCGCTGTACCTGGGCAGGAAATCCTCCTGGAAGCAGCCTCGCCTGTCACGGCCCGGTTCGTCTCCTTGCAAAAGTTGGATCTCGATTTGAACTTCCAGCTGTGTCACATTGAGGTCTATTAGGAAGGCCAGCCAGAAATGTCTCAAATGGATATGTTCTAGTGATTATCCAGAGTTCTAAGAGAGAGATTTTTTTTTAATGCTTATACAAGTCCTCTTTCATAATTATCATTCCATCTCGAGTACCTCTTGCAATAAAGTATCACAGAGAAGTCAAACAAAAGTTTTAAAAGAGTTAGGGATAAGGATACTACTACAATTTCAACATAAATATATATTTATGCTAGCCGGAAATATAAAAGAAAAAAAGGTAAGGAAAGGGAAAAATATTCAAGTAGCTGAAGGGTCAGACAACACAAAGCCAAAGAAACTATGACAAAAATAGCTAATATTTCAGGTAAAAAAAAAAAAAAAAAAAAACAAGGAACCAATGTTAATTTTCCTTAGAGAATTTGAATAAGAAATCAAATTGAACTGCACTTGGTCCGGAATACTTTTGATGACATTGGCCCACAATGAAAATATTCTTAATTGTGCAATTTATTCATACTGTCCGGTCAGGAAAGGGAAAGCAACTCGATCTGAATTCTAGAGTTATCCCTTTTCAGCGAAAAATAAAGTGTTGAAAGCAGCCCATTTTTGAATTTCGAAAAAAAAGAGTAATGGATTCATAAACAACAATAGAATCATTGTATACAGTAGACTAAAAAATGAGACCTGATGAGTCGGCGCATATTTGAGTTGCCTTGCTTTTGATTACCGAAATTAAACACAAAGCAATTGGATTCGTGATTTGTGTCATGACCCACAAGTGGAATTGTCTGAATTGTATAAAAAAGGCGACCACACCAAGTCATTCCTGAAAGAATATTAACCTTTCCTTTTATAGACGAGTTGTATTTTTTGGTGTTCATGTGGATTTAATGATTTTGTGTCACGATCATTCTCGATTGCAAAAACATGAAAGAAATTTGTTTTGTGAGCCCTGCATATGATCTTTATGTCACTGCATGCTAGTAAAAAGTCTACAATCCCAATTTTCGACAATTCAGAATAGTGAATAGAATATTAATCCACCGGCCACGCGTGCAGTCTTCAATTTCTTTTTCTTTCTATTTTCCAACGAATTTCGTCAAACACGGATGGTTCCATAGGTGTTCAGCCATCAAGGGGCTTACATAACCTCAATCTATTTTTTTCAATTCATGGATTTCGTTCTAGACATTTCTAATGCTATTAATATCGTTACTGTGGCGATTATGATTCCAATTGTTAGTCTTAATAACAACTATCGATATAATCAGAAATGAAAGATGCGTTTTATTTAAGGGGATCGACTTTTTTTTTTTTTTTTTTTTTTTTTTTTTTTTTTTGACAGATTCATCCTTAATCTGGGGAATGCTGCGGATTCTTCCTGTTTCGATTTCGACTCTATTTATCTTTGGGCGAATATTTTACCTGGAATATTGTGTCAAAAAAGTTTTTTTTTTACATATATGTCACTTTTACAAGCCGCACAAGTGAAAAAAACTTTGCATTCCCCAGACCTTTTATTTATCCTCAAAATGTCATAATACGTTTATTTCAGACTAAAAATGACGGGGAGAGAGAGCTTTCATGTGTAGCTAAGTATACTCTCGAAATAACGGTGGTTTTTGCGTATCTTGTCATGACTATTTTGGTATTAACACTAAAAGGTACATGACCGAGCTTACTCCATGATCCCCTGTCATGTACCTGCATTCCGGTCTGGCAGAAATTCCCAGCATGTAACCGTGTCCCAGACTACTTTTCTTTCGGCGGGCCCTGCTCCTTTGGTCGTTTCTTGGTGTAGATTGACCATTTTTGAAAATCTGAAAAATCCCCCCCCCCCCCCAAAAAAAAAAAAAAAAAAAAAAAAAAAAAAAAAATATATATATATATATATATATATATATATATATATATATATATATATATATATATATATTATTTATATAAAGCATTCTGATATTCCTGAATAGAACCGGTTTCATCTATTGTGTGTGTGAATATTTGATGTTGGTCACTTTTAGAGCACTATGAAAAAGGCTTTTTTATATATGCCACTTTTACAAGAAGCACATGAAAGGATTGCAAAAACTACTTGCATCATGCAATAGATTTATTCGTCTACAGCATGAGCCATAATACGCTTATTTCGGACTAAAAATGCGTGTGCTAAGCGTAATTACGTTCTGTAATGAAATATCGCAACTTTTTTTCAACTTTTAGTTTGGGTAAGAAAATATATATATAAAATAGTTTTGTATGATGCCAGCATCCACTATTCCCCTTTATTATTGCTCTACTGGAATGCATCGTCCTCCATGCAGCAAGAGACGAATCGGGCCGTGGGAGGCGAGGCGGAGAAGCCAGAGAAGGGGCTTCGAGCACGCGTTCCCGAGGCGAGGGTCGCACGCCTTGTAACTCTACGGGACGAAATACCCGCCTTTCACACTCACACTCCCGTGATTGTTCTTTTCTTTTAAATGATATATTTTAGACCGTAATAATTTTATGATCTAGATTTCCACTGTAATACTATTATATAATGCTTTGACCATGCATCAAATGTCCCACAGCTTGCCCACGCCTGTGCAGTTAGCCAGGGTGGTAAATAAAGGACTAAACTAAACTAAACACTCCCGTGAAATGCAGTTAAACAAATAGATAAACAAATACATGGTGGTGTGAGTCTATGTATATAGGATATATAAGTATATGTAAGTCATTTCACTGTATGCTGTGGCCTTATGTTTATGTATATTAGTACCTCCATTTTTTTTTTTTTTTTTTTTAAACAGGATAATTCAAATAGTTATAAACGGAATTTAATGAGAGTTTCCCAGGGTGTTTCTTACCTTAACTTACATTTCATTTTTTTCTGTGATCCGGAACGTTCCAAAGGATTGACGTTTTTTCTTTTTTCTCTCTCTTTATTACGCTTCCTAGATTTTTTTAGATTTATCCGAAAGAAACTGAAGGTTGCTCTCATATTGTGTGAAATTTTATAAGCTTTCTGGTCTCATTAAAAAAAAATAAACCTAATCGTTACATCAGAATTGCCAATTATCTGAGGGAAGATCAAAAATCATAATTTATTACAAGCGGATAAAACCGCCTTAAAAATTACAGATGGACCTTAAAACTTTTAATTAAGGGAGATTCAGAGGCTCAGAGACTTTGGAAATACATATAAGTCATAATCAGCAAAAAGGAAGATTTTGGCCGAAGACATTGGTAAATAATTCCTTTTCAGAAGGACGTTTGCGCCTCATCTATTAAACATGAAATGAATATCACAAGGAAATGGTCCTCATGTTTTCTTTAATCCTGGATTCAAAATTAGTTTCGCAGATGCTGCTCGAGAGATCCACGACACACACACACACACACACACACACACACACACACACACACACACACACACCANTCTCTCTCTCTCTCTTGGTCTTTCTCTCTCTTTCTCTTGTGCTCTTTCGCTCTCTTGCTCTGTCTCTCGATCTTTCTTTCTCTCTCTCTGTCTGCCTGTCTCTTTCTCTTTCTCTCTTCCTCTCTCTCTCTCTCTCTCTCTCTCTCTCTCTCTCTCTCTCTTCTCTCTCTCTCTCTCTCTCTCTCTCTCTCTGCTCTCTCTCTCTCTCTTACTCTTTTGTTTTTCATATCTCTTCTCTGCTCTTCCACACTCTTTCTCGCTCTCACCTCCTCTTTCTGTTTTCTCGATCTCTCTTTTTTTCCTTTTTTCTCATTGTTTTCTCGGTCTGTATTTCTTGTTCTTTTTTCTCTCCGTTTCTGTTTCTCAAGCTTTCTTTCTTTGTGTTTCCTGTTCTCTCTCTTTCTTGTACTGCTTTAATTCCTTTCACTCTCTCTCTCTCTCTCTCTCTCTCTCTCTCTATCTATCTATCTATCTATCTATCTATCTGTCTCTCTATCTATCTCTCTGTCTCTCTTTCGCTCTCTCTCAGACAAAATATCATATCAAGCTTACATTCGCAATAAAAAGATAAACAATTAGAAATAAAAGGAAAGAAAAACAAACAAACAAACAAACGCCACACGAGGTCCTACACACGATCCATCTATAAAAATATCTCTCCATGACATCTAGGGAGAATGAATGAAGAATTCGCTTCTTTTTTGCAGGAGCAGTGTGGCATATCCTTGTCCCTCTCCCCCTCCCCTCCCCTCCTCCTCCTCTTCCTCCTTCTCGTCTCTCTCTTCCTCTTTCCTTACCTCTTTCTCCTCTTCTCTCTTCCTCCTTCCCTGCCTCCTCCTTCTCTTCTTTTTTCACCCTTCCCTGCCTCCTCCTTCTCCTCTCTCTTCCCCCTCCCTTTCCTCTTACTCTTTCTTCTCTCTCCTATCTCTCCTCCCTCTTCCTCCTCCCCTTCCTTCTCCTCTCCCTCCCTCCCTCTTCCTCCTTACATCCATCCATCCTCCTTCAACTTCCTTTCCCATTCCTTCATCCAGTTCCT
>NW_020869955.1:250450-252950 GCF_003789085.1 Penaeus vannamei | reverse complement strand
GTTTAGCATGATGATAACAGTATGATCATTTTCATTTTCATCATCATATGATTGTTATTAACATCATTATTATCAACGTATTATGTTATCATTATATTATTATTATTATTATTTTATTATTATTATTATTATGTCATCATTATTATTATTATTATCATTATTATCATTATCATAATTATCATTATTGGTTATTATCATTATTATTGTTATCGTTAATATTTAATACCATTATTAATTTCATTATTATTATTATTTATTATTATATTATTATTATTATTATCATTATTATTATCATCATCATCATTATTATCAGGCCCACCATTAATATTATTATCATTATTAATTTCATTATTACTACTACTATTACTGCTATCATTAATATCTTTGTCCTCAACATTATCATTATCATCATAATCATGATGGTGATGATTGATATGATTATCATTATCGTTATCATTGACATTATCATCATCATTTTCATTGTTATTATTAGTAGTAGTAGTAGTAGTAGTAATAGCAATAATAGTATCATTATTGTGGTAATAATAGCTATCATTATTATCATCATTATCATTATAATTTTCATCATTGTTATTATCATTGTTATTATTGTTGATGTTATTGTTGTTATTGTTAATGTTATTATTCTTATTATCATCACAATTATCGTTATTATCATTATTATTTGATTATTATTATCACTATTTTTCTTACTACCATAAATATTATTGCTGTTGCTGTTATCGTCATCATTATTTCTATTATTATTATCGTTAATGGTATTATTATTATTATTATTATTTTCATTATCATTATCATTATTTCTATCATTATTATGATTATCATTGTTTCATCATCGTTATTATCAGGAGTAGTAACAGTAGTATTTTTATTAATATCATTACTATCGTCATCATCATCATCAATATTATTACCGTTACTATTAATAGTATCATTACTATTATTGTTACTATCATCATTCTCATTATCATAATATTCTCATTATCATAATAGTTATCCTCATTATCTTTTTCATCATTATCATAATAATTTTCACCATTATCAAAAACTCTATTCGGCTGAATTCAAACAGAGTTTAACAGCAGAGCAGACGAAAATCCACGGAATCAACATGATTTGAAAAAGATAATAACAATAATTTCAGAAATAATCATATAATAGTGAACAGATACTACCGCTAGAGTGAAAGAAGTGTATTATATCCATGTGAACCGAAGATGACAACAATTAAATACTGGGGGTATAAAATATGGTGAAAATGTAGGATCGATTACATAACGATAAATATATAATTCTACATGCTGGGTTGAATTCAGAGCGACATAAGATCCACCATGCTCTCATAAGTCGAGCATTATAATGACATAAAGATACACACAATATATAATAATGCATCGTACATATTTTTCCCTAAATTCCTGCCCGCTGCATTGAAGCCAAGGTCAACAGCAGAGCGACCGAAGATCCACCGAACCAACAACCCGTAGACAACAATGGCGGCGAGGTTAGTCTCAGGGCCGGCGTGTGGTATGTGCAAACTTTGGCCTTTGTGCTCCACACTGGCGGATTGTCGTCAGCTCTCAGAGTCTAATCTTTGGCGATGATGGATTTATCGGATAATCCAATTGAAGAGGTCCAGTGAGGAGGTGTTTGCCGGTCGGGTTAGAGGGGGAGAAGGCGACCGCGGTCTGGTATAGCGGTCGTTGGGTTATTAATTTTGTTTTTAATTTCTGTTTAACGCGGGGTTATCCTCTTTTCCCGTGTTAAGAAAGTCAAACTATGCATTAATTAAGTATTTTGCAAATCGCAATATTTCATACGGTTGATACAGAAAAATATATACGTTATATTTCGATTTATAGGCACGCAGAAACGCACACACGCGACCACACGAGAAAGCGAAGTGTGTTGAAGGGGGGAGGGGGGAGACAGAGAGAGATGAAAATAGGATAAGAGAAAAGAAAAGAGGAATTCCCTACCCCTCAGCCCCCCCCCCTCACCCCGGCCCTAAATTCCCACATGATTCTGTAAACCAAAGAGTTTACACAGACTTGGCAAATCAGCCCTGTTGTTTACCCAATCCTTGCTAATCCTTCGGGCAGGCGACTGTTCCGGAGACGAATCCCTTGAAGCGTGGACAAGGAGGGGCAAGGGGGTCAAAGAGGGGGGGGAAGGAGAAAGAGGAGGGGGGAAAGAGAAAGATAGAGGAGGGGGGAGGGAAAAGAGAAGACAGAGAATGGGGGGGGGAAGAGAAAGACAGAGGGGGGAGAGGAAAAGAGAAGACAGAGAAGGGGGGAGAGAGAAAGACAGAGGAGGGGGGAGGGAGGACAAAGGAGGGGGGTGGGGGGGATATATCCTGGAAAGACTTAAAAAGAGAAGAAAAAAAAAAGATGAAAAGTAACGTATTGTTTCCTAAGCCTGTTTAGTGTCACTGCGCTGGTCAAGGTACGTAAATGTGTACCGGTGGGATTTGACGTGT
>NW_020869955.1:247129-250176 GCF_003789085.1 Penaeus vannamei | reverse complement strand
TTATATAACTATCATTATTACTATCATTATCATTGTTAGTACTTCTATAATCCTGATTACTATGATTTAGATTATCATTATTATCATTATCATTATCATTATTATCTTTATCATTATCATTGTTATCATTATCACTATTATTATTATTGTTGTTGTCGTTGTTATCATTATCTACTTTTCATTACTGTTATTATTATAACTACTATTATTATCATTATGCTATATTATTATTTATATATTATCATTATTATCATTACTACATTAGTATTATTACTATTTTTTGTATTACATTATTACTATTATCATTGTTATCATTATAGTAGCATTGGCTAATTGGTTAGGAGAATAATTAAAAAAGTCATGAACATTTTTTTATGATTCATCAGCATTGCGAGATGCAGAAGCAAGAGATTTTAATGTAATTATTCAAGCGAGAATATTTTCATTGCAACAATGACCCTATTGCCTTGGCGGAGGTATGCGCTCTCTGAGTGCTTCTAGTTGTTATCATTACATTATATATTATCATTATTACTATTATTATTATCATAATCACCATTATCATTATCGTTATTACGATTATCATTTTCATTAGTATTATTGCTATAATTATTATTATTACCATCATCATTATATCATATCATCACCGTTATCATTGTGGCCGTTACTACCTTCGATATTATCAACGTCTCGCCTTATAGTCTTATTATTATCATCACTATCCTGATCATTTCCATTATCGCAACACCACCACCATCATCGCCATCACTTTCCATCACTATCAAAATCAGTAGACACCTGAGCCTTAGTCTGCACACCTGTAACATATGAATCGCTGTAATATGATACGTCGAATTGTTTTGAATAGTCGAACACTTGACTTAGGATTTCTACGTAAATAATTACAGTCGCGTGTTTTAGAATGGACATGCGCATGAATTAATTGAATGAATGTAACGTGGAATCATATTATGAATGCGTGTTTCCGTTGGGGAATGGAATGGATTTTGTTCTTTGTTCATTCATCATCTTGTGTGAATGTTTTTATTATCATTATCATCATTATCATAATCGTTATACTTTTGTCTGGAGGAAATTCATATGTGGATGTAAGAACAAAGGCAGAAAGTTTATTTAATGGCAGAAGTATCAAGTATACTACATTGTATCATATAACATATTTTCAATTTACAGTCTCATAGGATATTCAAGCAATATATTAATAAAGAAGATTATACCGCCATGATTTATTAGAACGGAAACGAGGAATCATCAAGAAATAATAATTACACATGTCAAGGCCATTACCATAATGCTCACCCCCATTTATCGCGTCCTATCTCATTCTACGCAGAAACCCAGAGTCACTTTCTATCGCGAATAGTTCATACAAAATGATATGACACTCAGAACCTCCTTAATCACGCGATTAGACGCCAAAAATGCGATATCTTTCATCAGTTTATTTTGTGTCAGCTGTGTGATTGATTTCTATACTCTCTATCCTGCCCCCTGCAGCTATGTTCATGGACGACACGGAAAATGGGACGAACATTTACAAACATGTGCAAACGATATAAAGAGTATGTAAAAAAAAAGTGTAGTTCAATGGGAAATTAACATTCTTAATTTTAATGACAGTTTTATTATGCTATCTTCTCTACAACTTGTTTTACAGGATTGAAGTCTTTACTTATCAATCAATCAATCAATATATATACATACATACATATATATATATATATATATATATATATATATATATATATATATATATATATATATATATATATATATATTATATATATATTATATATATATATATATATATATATTACTATATATACATATATATATGTATATATATATATATATATATATATATATATATATATATATATATATATATATATGTATATATATATATATATATATATATATATATATATATATATATATATATATATATATATATATATATATATATATATATATATATATATTATATATATATATGTGTGTGTGTGTGTGTGTGTGTGTGTGTGTGTGTGTGTGTGTGTGTGTGTGTGTGTGTGTGTGTGTGTATGTATACACGTATACATACATACTTCTTTTCTCTTCTTCCTCTTCTTTTTCTTCTTCTTCCTTTCTTTTCAAGCAAGATTAGTTGGTATGAATGTTGTCTCGACTGCCAGCTCTCTCTTGTCATAAAGCAAATGATAAGTCAATATTTTCTTATGTTTTGCGTGTTATTTATCATATTCATCTATTTACTTTTTATTGTCTCTTATAAGAAGGATTATGCAAATACAAGGCTCCACACGCGTGCAATGAGGCGTGCAATGTGTATATATGTACGTGCAAATTATATAATCGAATGCGAGAAGACACGCTACTTGTATATGCAAACATAATTAAGCAAAGAAACACATCTAAAGAAAAAAAAAGAAAAAAAAGGGAACACTTACAAATACACGTTTATACACGCATGTAGGGAAACACTTATGCAAACACACACACACTCAAACACATCTAGAAAATAGCACACGCACATACACGAAAGCACCTAATACAAGGCAGGCACAGAAGAAAAAAAAGTAATAATAATACTAATAAAAAAATAATAAAAAGATAAAAAAAATCGCACAGGATCTGCCAGCCAATCGAACACTTCCTTCAGATATTTGAAAACGGCATGAGACAATATGGCGGCGGCGGCGGTAACGGCTTTTGTCTCACGAGAAAGCCAGAAATCGTGATCCAGGATTATGTTTGCGTTCATATTTAATGTCGTTTTCTCGGCGACTGGTAGTGGATCTTTATTCTTATACAGGATGTTCTATTTAGTGCATTTTTTGGTTTTGTTTTGTCGCTTCTTCATTTCATTTAGTGTTTTTCCTCTGTTTTGTTGTTTATACGTTTCATTTGGATTTGTTTATCAGCACCACTATGAGCTGCATTGTCTTCATAAAGATATTTGGTGAATATTCATCCGTTAAACAAAACAACCTTTCTTGTAATGGTGCATGAGGCAATTTTACCGATTA
>NW_020869955.1:232129-242129 GCF_003789085.1 Penaeus vannamei | reverse complement strand
AGAGAGACAGACAGACAAGAGAAGAAAAAAAGAGAATTTAAAGACAGACAGACGCCGAAGAGAAGAGAGAGAGAGAGTACGTCACCTGCCCCCTATCTTCTGTCGACACAAAGCCCGAGAGAGAGATGAAAGAGAAGAGAGAGAGAGACCCAACACGAGATAAGAAAGAAAGAAAGAAAGAAGATAAGAGACAACAGAAACTGGGCCAGAAGAGAAAGAGAAAGAGAGAGAGACGCAGGTATCGCCTGCCTATCTTCTCTCGACACAAAGCTCGAGAGAGAGAGAGATAGTAGAACAGACAGAGAGAAGAAGAAAGCAGAAGATTAAGAACAGACCAGACTGCAGAAAAGAAAAGAAGACTGAGAGAGAGAGAGAGAGGAAAAGAGAGAAGAGCGGAAGGGAAGAGAGAAGAGAGAGAAAGAAGAGAGAAGAGAGAAGAGAAAGAGAGAGAGACGACAGAGAGAAAGAAAAAGAGAGAAGAGAGAGAGGAGAGAGACAGAAGAGAGAGAGAGAGAGAAGAAGAGAAGAATGACGGAGAGATAGCTACAGTATTAGGACAGACGAGATGCAGAAAGGGAGACTCTCAAGAAACACACAGTAGAGTACTAGACAGCACCTCGGGTCGCTGCGCCCTGCCTATCTTCCTCGACACAGAGGCTCGCGAGAAGAGAAAACCAACCGAGAGCCCCAAGTACACGTATAACGTCGATACGTCCGAGAATACGCCATCACCGAGCCTAAGCACGCGATCGCCGCTAGGACGGATTCCAAGAGGAGACGCCAGAGACCAGACTAACAGCACGAAGAAGAAATAAAAAAGACCGATTATTAAGAGGCAGACAACAAGACTGGTTCTATGCAATAGAGCAGAGAGAGAGGAGCGTGAGAAGACTAGCCTTCGATGGCTCGACCACCTGATGTCCCGACCAGAACAGACAGATCAGAGAGAGAGAGAAACAGAGAGAGAACAAGAAGAAGAAGAGAGATAGAGAGAGAGAGAGAGAGAGAGAGAGAGAAGAAGAGAGAGAGAAGAGAGAGAGAGAAGAGAGAGAGAGAGCAGACGACAGACAGAGACAGAGAGAGAGAGAACGATGACGCGGCGCAGGAGAGAGAGATGAGAGGTCGCCGCCTATCTTCTCTCCGACACCCAAAGCTCGCGAGAGAGAGAGAGCCGAAGTGTCGATGGCTAATGTTACGCAACGGCAGAGACCACGCTGACGCCTCCCGACCCCGCCACCTCCAACCGACCAAGGGAACCGACACAACACACTGCAAATCTTGGGGTTGTTCTTCTCTTTCTCTCGTCTCTTTCTTTCTTTCGTTTCTTTCTTTATCTATTTGTTTATTTTGGTTGTCGTTCTTTCTTTCTTTTTTTTTCCCTTTTTTCTTTCTTCATTTCTTATTTGTTGTTTATTTCGTTTTTTCTTGCTTTCTTTTTATTTCTTTTATCTATCGTTCTTTCTTTCTTTCTTTCACTCTTTCGTATTGTTTAATTATCATATTTGTATATTTAACAGCTCTTGATGGAGTAAAAAAGTGTTCATTTCTTCTTTCTTTCACTCTTCGTAAAATTTATTATCATATTAATATTTAACAGCTCTTGATGAAAAAAGTGTTTCTCTATTCTTCTTTCACTCTTTCGTATTGTTGATTTTTTGATCAACTCGATATTTCTCGTCCAACACTTCATTGTATTGGATCATATTCATATATTTAACAGCTGTTGGTGGGGAAAATGTGTTCGATTTCGTTACCGCTCTGTCGTTACTCGTTCGTACAAGATGGGCAGCGCGGTTGAACAATATGCCAAGTTTTCTCATCTTTCTTGTTATCCGACATCTGTTTTCCCGACCGAAAGATAATGGCTATTTCTTTTCCCTTTTTTCTTTTTAATGTCATGGTATAGCACATTTTTGTCCATGATATCGTAATAATAGGATATTACTTACATTTTTGACTTCTTTGATTTAAGTGTGATCACACACCACATTCAAACACACACATACGTACACACGCGCACAACACACCACGCACACACACAACAACACACACACACACACCACACACACACACACACAACACACACACACACACACCCACACACACAACACACACACACACACACATATTATATATATATATATATATATATATATATATATATATATATATATATATATATATACATACATACTTATGCACAGCTCCCTTACTGGTCTTCGCGCCCGAGGGTTCTCCCCGGCGACGCTGGAGGCGTGAATTCCAGAGCTGTTGCAGACCAACGCGGCTGAGAAGTGTTAAGCTTACTACCTCTGATTCTCTTTTTCCCGCGTCCTTCTCTCCTTCTCTCTCTCTTTCTCCTTCTCTCTCTCTCTCTCTCTCTCTCTCTCTCTCTCTACTCTCTCTCTCTCTCTCTCTCTCTCTCTCTCTCTCTCTCTCTCTCTCTCTCTCTCTCTCTCTCTCTCTCTCTCTCTCTCTCTCTCTCTCTCTCTCTCTCTCTCTCTCTCTCTCTCACTCTCCCCCCTCCCTCTCTTCACTTTCTACGATTCAAACTGTAATTTGATAGCGAGAGGTGTCAGAGTTAAAACTGAATTAAGTGATGTTAATTGAGCATAATAACTTTATTTAATTTGGTTATCTAATTAGATGACTAATCCATTCAGCGAATGACGAGAGAGGGAAATAGATAAAGACAGAAACAACATACATATATCCTGAAACAAAAATGAAAAAAATCAAAAATATGGCAAAAAAAAAAAAAAAAAAAATAAACAGGTGGACAAACAAATATAGATTTATGTGTAGGGGAAGGTCGGGCAAAAAGACACACTTAACGTTTTTCTCTAGCTTTTTTACAAAGTTTATGCAGTATAGCTAAGAGCAGGTGTCTTTGTAATCTTCATTCACTTCTAAATAAAATAAACCAGATCCATTTCAGATTTTCTCAGAGTTCAGTTTTCCCATAAAAGCAAAAAAAAAAAAAAAAAAAAAAAAGATGCTATATGCAGGGCTATTTTGTACAAAGGTGTGGGTAAAACAGTCCCTTCTTAAGAGGCAAAATGGCCTTCATAAGGAAACTTTTGGTGACACTTCAAAAGTTACATTTTAATACTTAATAACATTAAAAAGAGTACTGAGTGTAAATCTAACACAAATATGTTTTTTCTATTAAGAAATATTTCTTCAATGGCTCAGAATCGAAAATAATTATGAATTTTAATGAAACTTAAATCACACACACAAAAACATATTATCCCCAATTCCTTTACGACTTTGAGGGCTCAATAGCAACGGAAATCACACCCAAACTACAGACAGAGTCACAGACAGATTCATCATCATCTTCACCAACACAGTTATCATGGCTCCGGTATTTACTGGTATTATAATGGATCTGTCCTTCACCGGCTCTCCTTAATAAGAAGGCTGAACGCTTATGATTTCTATGAAGAAAATGCTGTTATCTTCAGGGGGGACTGAACGCAAAATGGTAAACTGTTTAATGAATGCATTAATTACATACTTGTAGGGGACATGTGCCTCTATCGTCGTAGATTTAAAGATACAATGGATCACATGTGTATAGAATCGATATATTACTCACACACACACACACACACACACACACACACACACACACACACACACACACACACACACACACACAACACACACACACACACACACACACACACACCACACATATATATATATATATATATATATATATATATATATATATATATATATATATATATATATATATAATTTCAGAACAAGGTTGTTTTAACATACAATAAATCTTGTAGTTGTAGTTGTCACTCCTTCCTTATCTATCTCCGTATTTATCCATCTCATCATCTTATTTATCTCTCTCTCTCCCTTCTCATTTTCATGTACACGAATCCATGTTATCAGTCAGTCCACACAGATCCGAGAGTCTGTCGACACTGCCCGGCTGAATGTTGCATATTCAAGCTCCATCTGCAATCCGGAGTGAGTCTGAATGTGCGCTAAATATTCCGAGCCTCGTTATCCGAAAAATTATGCCCGTGTCTCCTTTTCGTTTCTCGTACTCTTTTACTGGGGAATTATTTCTTGGTGGTATGTTTACCTTAATTTTTCTTGTATTTTTTTCTTCATATCATCCTGTTTTTGTTCTCAATCTGTCTGTGTATCTTTGTTTGTTTGTCTGTTTTCTTTGTCTCTCTCTCTCTCTTTATCTCGCTCTCTTACCTCCTCCCCTCCCTCCCTCTCACTCTCTCTCTCTCCCTCCCTCCCTCCCCCCTCCCCCCCCTCCTCCTCCCCCTCCCCCCCTCCTCTCCCTCCCCTCCTTCCTCCCCCCTCCTCTCCCTCCCCCCTCCTCTCCCACGCTCCCCCCTCCCTCCTCCCTCCTCCTCCCTCCCTCCCCCCCTCCTCTCCCTCCCACCCCTCCCTCCCCTCCCTCCCTCCCTCCCCCCCCCCCCCATCCTCCCTCCCAACCCTCCCTCCCCCCCCAACCTCTCCCTCCTTCCCTCCACCCTTCCTCTCCCTCCCTTCCTCCCCCCCCCCCTCTCTCTCTCTCACCCACGCCTCCATTCGGACAGCAACATCAGAGTCTCAGCAGAATACGTATAAAAGGCGATACACAGCCCCGTGAGTCAGCCACCTCGAGGGAAATCAAAATTCCTTAAATTGCCTCCTACGGGACAAGCCGTTTCACACACTCAGCATAGAAGAGGAACAGAAAATAACTGGGGAGAGATGCCATTGATTACGAAAGGGGAGGGAGAAAAGAGTGTGAGAAATGACACCCTTTCAAGCGTGCCATTACGAACTCAAATTGCCTTTCAGTGCTTATGTTGCGCGTCCAGATGGCGTCCGTTTATCTCTGTCAGTGTGTTTTCTCAGACGTTTAAGATCTGAAAATGGTATTGCAAGGGGATGGTATTGTAGATTATAGACTGAATGCTTTGTCACGACTAGATTTTTTTTTATCATATCACAGCTTTGGATTTTTTCTTTCTTTTGCTATTTTGAACTTCCTTTACCTGTCCTCTTCAATACTTGCTTCCAAGATTTCCTTCCCATTGTCCCCCAACATGATATATTCCTATGCTTTCGTTGTTACTATTATTATCATGATTTATTGTTATTGTTATTAATTATATTGTTACTATTATCATTATGATCATCATTATTATCGTTATCATAATCATTATTATTATCATTGCGTTTATCATTATCATCATTACTATCATTATTTTCATCATCATCGTTATCGTGATCGTTACTTTTATTATCATCACTATTATTATTTTTTTTGTTGTTTGTTTATTATATTATTATATTATCATTATCATTATTATCATTATCATTATTATCATTTATTGTTGTTGTTATTTTATTATATTATTTATATTATTATTATTATTATTATTATATTATTATTTGTTGTTGTTTTTATTATTATCATTATTAGCATCAGTACTATTCACCATCAAGCGTCATCCTCTCGTGCAAGCAAGGAAGCCCCCCCACAAGAAGCCTCTCCCGATCTCCCTCAGCTGGTCCCTCCCATCCTATCCTCTTTCCCCGAGCTTTCGAAATCCTTCCCTTGACCAAGTTCTCCTCTTCCTCCCGCCCTGCCGCTGCCCACGTTCTCTCCGCCGTTCATTTTGTACCCGGTCGAGATTGCGTTCAGTCTGCACACGGATTCCTGGGTCTCTCCGCATGGCGTTGGGGGTTCGGCAGCGACCTCTGTTTGGGGGCTTGCTGCGGAAGGGGTAAGGTTGTATATTGTGGATGACGTGGATGTGTGCTGTGTGTGTGTGTGTGTGTCGTGTGTGTGTGTGTGTGTGTGTGTGTGTGTGTGTGTGTGTGTGTGTGTGTACTTGTACCTACTCTCTCTCTCTCTTCTCTCTCTCTCCTCTCTCTCTCTCTCTAAATATATATTTTTTTCAAATCAAATCTCCCTCTCCCTCTCTCTCCTCTCTCTCTCTCTCTCTCTCTCTCTCTCTCTCTCTCTCTCTCTCTCTCTCTCTCTCTCTCTCTCTCTCTCTCTCTCTCTCTCTCTCTCTCTCCCTCCCTCCTCCCTCCCCCTCCCCCCCTCCCCCCTCCCCCTCTATGTCACTTTTCCACTTTTCCATTACGAAGTGTATCTTAACCGAAATTTCGATCAACCGAACGTCTCAGCCTCAATGTCTGACTTCACTTGCTACCCTTAGGTCCGTTGCCTGCACCTCCTTCAAGGTCCTCTCCAAGAAAGTGATCAAATGGTCTTTTGTAGAAGGTTGAATGTCTTTTATTTCCCTCGCTACCCACACCGGCTGTTTTTTTTTTTTTTTTTTTTTTTTTTTTTTTTTTTTTAACGGAAGGGAGACATAATGATCGTTTTTTGTCGGTTTGTTTCCACCGTCTTTTTTTTTGTTTTCCTGTGGGTTTCCTCTTGTTTTTTGTAATGCTTCTTGTTATTTTATGCTTTCATTAATTCTTTAGAGATACTATCATTATCATTTTGTTGCATTATTGTTTGTTGTTGTTTCTTTGGTTATATCTGTTCCTGTTGTATTTCTGGTATTATCATTATTTTCATTATTGTTGTAATTATCATTGATATTATTATCATTACTATCATTATTATTATCATTGTTGATAATGTTATTATCATCATCATTATTATTACCATCATTATCTTTATTATTATTACTATCATCATCATAATCATTATCGTTATCGTTATCATCATCATCATCATCCTCATCGTCATTATTATTATCATTATTGTCACTTTTATTGTTGTTATCATTCATCATTATTATCATCATCATTCTTCCTCTTATTATTGTCATCATCATTATCTTTATCATCATTATTATCATTATTATCATTATAGAATTATCATTATTATTGTATATTATTATATTATATATTATATTATCATTATTCATTATTATTATTATTATTATTATTATTATCATTATTATTATTATTATTATTATTATTATTATTATTATTATATTATATTATTATTATTATTATATTATTATTATTATTATATTATTATTATTATTATTATTATCATTATTATTATATTTGTATATATTATTATTACTATTATTATTATCATTATTATATCATATATCATATTATTGTTATCATTATTGTTAACTTATCGTTACTATTATTATTATCATTATCATTATTATCACTATTATTATTATTATTATCATTATTATCGCTATTATTATTATTATCATTATTAGAATCATTATCATTATCATGATTATTTTTTCATAGTTATTATCATTACCATTATCATTTTCATCATTATCATTATCATTATCATTCTTTTTATCATTATTACGATCGTTATCATCGTTATCAGTCTTATCATCCTTATCATTATTATTATCCTCACCAATATAATGACCATTGTTATCATCACTATCATTATTATTATTATCATCAACATCATCATCATTATCATTATGTTTATTACCGTTACTATTGTTATCATTATCATTATCATTATAATTGCTATTATCGTTTTAATTAGTATCATTTATCATTATTATCAATATTATTATTATCATTGTTATTGTTATTATCATTATTACTATTACCATTATCTTTATCATTATGATTATGAACATAATGATCGTTATTCATTCTTATCTTTATGATCATTCTTAACATTATTATCATTGCTAGATTTACTACATCTACATCGAAGCCATTTTCACCACTATAATCATTATTGTGATTATCATAATCATTGTTAGTATCCTTATCATTCATAATTACAAGTATTTTTAATTATCAGGAATTGAATAACTACGCTATCATTACTAATCATTATTGTGATTATCAAAAAATATTAAGTATCATTACCATACACACAAGTAATTTAAAAACTACACTATCATTACGATTATTACATTACCATTATCATTATCACTTCGTTTCTTTCGTCATTTATCCTTCCCTCACTTTCTTGTTATCAAGAAACTCGGAAACCCTTCGCGTCACGTGGGCCAACTGCCGGAAACCGCGAAAACGATGACCTTTCCGGCGTGAGCGAAAGAAAAAGAGAGAGCGAGCGATTTTTTTTTCTTTTTTACGTTTTTTCGATTTTTTTTTTTTTTTTTTTTTTTTTTTTTGATGATAGAGAAATTGTGTGACCTTGATCGTGTCCTTTGGCGTTTGATAGAAGGGTGTTTTACTATCTGTTTTATTTGTTTATTTATTTATTCATTCCTTTTTTTGTTGTTTCTTTTTGTTTCGTGTTGGTCATCATTTGTGTACATGCCTACTTACGTACACACCTATATACGCGTGTGCTTGTGTGTGTGTTTATCCATTTGTTTATCTATCTATCTATTTATATATCCATGTGTTTTAAAATGAATATGACAGATATCTTTGTCATTTACATTCTAGAATGTGTTATTGACAAATTATATATACTATACTAAAAACAAATCAAAACGCAACACACACGCACAACACACACACACACACACACACACACACACACACACACACACACACACACACACACACACACACACACACACACACACACACACACACACACACACACACACACACACACACACACCACACACACACACACACACACACACACACACACACACACACACACACACATACACTTACCCCCTCCCCCCACACACACACACTTACCCACACAAACAAAGACAAGACAAACAAACCAATAAAACACACACACGACGCGAACACACGCACGCACGCACAGAGCCTAACCACACCTCCGCGCGATGCACTTTGGACAAGGACGCCAGAGGTCGCCACTCAACTTTATAGCGTTGCAAAGATCGCGGGTCGTTGCAGAGGGAGCATGTGTGGAATGAGTGCAATTCTGACCCGGGTGACAGAGCGAGGGAGGTCTGCAAGGAAGGAAAATAATGGTGATAATAGAAGAAATGGTGATAACGACGAAGATAATGATGATGATAGAAACAGCAGTAGAAGTAAAGACAGTCATAATGATAATGATGACGAAGATGAGGATGATGATAATGATTGTAATGATAAGGATGATGATGATAATGATAATGAAAATAATATTGTAACTGTAATGATGATAATGGCAATGATAATAATGACGTCGATAATAATGATGATCATGGTAGAAGTAGTAACAATAATGATGATACTAAAAATAATGATGGTAATAGCAATAATAATAACATTTATGATAATGCTGATAATTATAATGAAATGATAATAATACAATGATAATGATAATAGTAATGAAAATGATAACGATAATAATGATATGAGAAAAACTACAATAATGATAATAGCAGAGAGAATATGATTATAATAACAATGTGATGATGACAACAATGATAATAATGATGGCGATAATGATGATAATAACAGCAACAACAACGATAGCAATAATAATGATAATAACAATGTTAATAATTACAGTAGTGATACTACTGCTACAACTACAAATGATAATGATGATAATGACAATGATAATGATTGTGAGAATAACGATAGTAATAATGACAATAATGATAATAATGACGATAATAATGATAATGATGAAAAGAATAAGGACAAAAATGAAACAACAATAAAATGTCAATAATAGTAATAATAATATAATAGTAATAATGATAATAAATAATGATAATAGTAATAATGATCATAATGATAATGATGATAATAATAGTAATAATTGTAATCATGAGAATAATAGTTGTAATAATAACACCAATGATGACAGTAATAATGATAACATAAACAATACTACTACTAAAAGTAATGATGGCATTAGATATGATAATGATAGTAATGATACTACTACTACTACTACATCTAATAATAATAATAATAATGATAATGATAATGATAATAATGATAATAGAAATAAAGATAATAATGATGATAACGATAATGATGATGATAATGATAGTAACAACTATTATAGAAACAACAATAATAAAAGTAATGATAATAA
>NW_020869955.1:219629-227129 GCF_003789085.1 Penaeus vannamei | reverse complement strand
AAGAGAGAAGAGAGAGAGAGAGAGAGAGAGAGAGAGAGAGAGAGAGAGAGAGAGAGACAGAAGAGAGAGAGTAGCCAAATAAGAAAAGGATGATGAAGAACGGAAATAAAAGAGGAAGTGAAAATGAAATAGACAGACAGATAGACAGAGAAAGAGAGACGCAAAAATCTATCCTGACGTAATGAAAGAAAATCCAGCTCCGAAACTACTTGATATTCCTTCCAGTTCCCGAGTTGTGCTACACCGGTATAGCTCCAGCTACACTGAGTGTCCCCAGAATACTGATGGAAGCCCAGTGTGCACTTTCTGGCGCGGCCGAGTGTTGCAACAGCCCGACATTCTCTGGACGTAGCACCCATGATATTAAGCTACATCCGACAGGCAGTGACATTATTCTACTCTGTCCGACAGCGCACAAAAATGCACGTCTTTTTTTAAGGTACTAAGTGCGGTGTGCTGCTCAGTTTTCAGGATGAAATTGCTGAGCTCTGTTGCACAACTTTGCGATGTTGTATAAACGACGATGCTGACAGCTCCCCGTTGCATCAGCCCGGGGTTGTCAACAAAGAGTGCGAGAAGAGAGGGAAAGAATTATCAGAATAGTTGGGTTTCTGCGTGTCAGCTGTTTCCTCCTTATAGCCAAGGGTATCCCAGAGAGATTCTCTTAATAGTTTCCTTTGGGATAAGGCCCTGTCTTTGATATGATTTATTATAATTTTATTATTCATTTTTCATATTATCATATTTCATTATTATTATTAATTATTATTAATATTATTATCATTATTATATTATTATTATTATTATTACTATTATTTATTATTATTCTACTTACTACTACTATTTCTACGTATTATTCCTTTATTTTATCATTATTGTATTATTATTATTATTTATATTATGTTATTATTTGTATTATTTATCATTATCATTAACGATCATTGGTTAAGTAATAAAAGGCATTCATTGATCTCTGTTGATGCTGCCCTTTCCATTATGTTCTTGTATTACTCTTTTTTTTCTTTGGTTTCAAGCTGCCCTTCTTGCCTCTTCGCCCGCCCCTCTATTCTTTCTTTCTTTTCTCTTTGTCTGTTGGTCTGCTTACTGTCTGCTCTGTCTCTCTCTCTCCCTCTCTCCTCTCTCTCTCTCTCTCTTCTCTCTCTCTCTCTCTCTCTCTCTCTCTCTCTCTCTCTCTCTCTCTCTCTCTCTCTCTCTCTCTCTCGTCTCTCTCCTCTCTCTCTCTCTATCTCTCTACTCCTCTCCATCTTAATTTCCTAGATTTCTCGCATTTCTCATTGCCTACATCTCGGCAAGACTCTCTCGCTCAGATTCGGTCTCCTGCACGTCCCTCTACTCGCTCTCGCGCCTAAGATATATCACGGAACGAGGCTGGGGCCGTGCGTGGGTGTTGCTTCGGCTCCGACACCATACTTTTTTTAAAGTGTCATTAGTAATAGCAGTCCCTCGCAAGCACGGTCTTGTTGGTCAGGCAGGGAGGCGAAAGAAGCGAGGAGGAGACAAGAGAAGCGAGGCATCGGCATAGGATCGTCGTGTGCGGTTAGGAGGAAGAGAAAGCAAGGGGAGGAGGAAGAGAGTCCCGGAAGGTGCAACCATCCTAGGGCCCATATGTAACAGAGGAAGATAGAAATCAGCCGTATCCAGAGGAAAGAGGGAGGAGGAGGAAAAGCAGGCAAAGTTGAGAGGCACGAGACGTGTGTAAGGAGCAGAGTGCAGGAGGGAGAGAAGGCGCGACGAAGAGGCGAAGAGGTAGGAGGAAGATGAAGAGGAGGAGGAAGAGGGACGGAGGAGAGCAGTCGAGGAAGAGGAGGAGGAGAGAAGAGGAAGAGAAAGTAGAAAGAGGTGAGGAGGAGCGAAAAGAGAGAAAGAGGAGTAGGAGGAGGACAAAGAAGAAAAGAAGAAGAGAGGAGATTACGAGAGACGGAGATGTTCGAGGGGGGCCTTTTTATAGCGCGAGGAGGCCGAGACGACGAGAACCGCGCGGACTTCGCGGAGAATGGGTAAGTATAGAATCAGAGGGAAGCGAAGCATCGTCGTCTCGCTCTTGTTGTTGCTCTTCGTCAGCGGTGATGGGCGCCGGCCGGGTGATTTGGCGCGACGTGCATGTGGACTGAAGAGCGCCGGGGAGAGAGAGAGATAGGGCGGGGATGGGGAGAAGGAGGGAGGGAGAGGGAGGGAGGAGGGAGGGAGGGAGGGAGGAAGGAGAGGAGGGAGAGAGAGGCGGAGGGAAGGGAGAGGGAGGGAGGAGAGGGAGGGAGGGAGGACAGGGAGGGAGGGGGGAGCGGGAGAGAGTAGAGACGAGACAGACAGAGAGAGAGAGGGAGAGAACGTTTTGACGAGGGGAGAAAAGGTTATTACAGTTCCCCCCGGGGTAGAGAGGAGGGTTGGGGGGGTGTCCCTTTCCTTCCACCCCCTTCATCCCACGCCCTAGTTAACCTACTCTGGAGTCCCTGCAGCGTGGGAGAGCGCCTCTCTTCTCCTCGACTTACGCAACGCTTGTCCTCCGGGCCTGTTGGCGGCGATGCATCTCGTGCTGCGTGCGACTTGCTTGGACGCGCCGTGACGATTGGCGTGAAAAGGCGTTTCGTGCGCTTATGCCAACGTCATCTTGCAAAAGAGTGTTTCGGGTACGTTATGTATGTATTTATGTGTACTTACATGTGTGGTGTTTCTGTGTGTATCTCTCTTGTTTGCACACACACACACAGCACACACAATGCATTCTCATACTCATATATATATATATATATAATAATATATATATATATATACATATATATAATATTATAATGCTATATAGTATATTATTATATATATAGATATATATATATATATATATATATATATATACTATTATATATGTAATATATATAATATATATACTATATATATAATATATATATATATAACATATATAATATAAGTGCCATTATACTATAATATACTATAATATATATATATATATATATATATATATAATATACATAACACACACATGCTATGCATTACATACATAATGTTCGCATATATATATTATATTTTAATGTATTAATATATATATATAATATAGATATATATATTAATATATATATCTAATATATATATATTATTACGTAGTATATATGATATATATATAATACTATATTATATATAGTAAATACATAATATATATATATATATATATATATTATATACATTATATATTATTACATATATTATCATTAAATAGCTGCTTCCAAGCAGCGCGATACCAAAGGCAGCGTCCGCGTCATCCGGATTAAAGCGGCGGAGATTCACCCAACCGCAGCCGACGTGCTAATGAGAAAGGCTGGTTGACACTGACGCTGGATGGGCCACTTAGATGAGTTATGGGCCTTTCCTGACCCTAAGAGATTATGACGTCAAAGTACTGTGCATGGACGATAAGGCCACTTAGAAGTCATTGGGGCGGAGTTAGAGGCTACAGTGAACCGTGAAATAGTCTTAATGAACCGTAGTCCCCCTTGAGGCTTACTTCCCCTACGTAACTGTATGAAGACACTGTATCGTTCTGTCATGATGGCATTTAAACGGCTGCTTAGGAGGACAATCGAGCTGATAGATTATCTACTTCACCGCACGAGGGCGTGAAATGCGTGACCACTACTCTAGAAGGGGCTGTATATCTCTCGCACGCCTCGACCGCAGGAGGCGTGCGTGGTGCCACAATATAATTCGCGACCATCCCTCTAGACCGCACTCAAGGTGTCCAGTATCACAGGACAGTACGCGAGACATTCTCATGACCGCAAATTGCCAAAGTTCTTCCCACAGGAGCACCACGCTATCTCAAGGAGCGATCGAGGAGCCGCGAGACAGTAAGGAACGTTGGCACTGTCCGCCCCGTGCCAAGCGGGTCAGTCCGCCACACACATATGGTCTGGCACTTCCGAGTATCCCTTGTGAAGCGACCTGGCCCTTCGGGAATGTTAGAGCACCCGCGTTTGGCCGAAGAATTCCCGGCGGCGGCCAAGGCAGGTGGAGCCGAGAGGAGCTTCCGTCCGGCGGCCTCTTCGCGCCCTCGTGGGCGAGCGTCGCCTGCCGTGCCCAGGGGCGCCCGGGCTCGCCGTAAAAACTCACGAACTGCCAAAGAAGCAGAACGTCAGAGCACGATAAGAGCGCCCTGTCTGGGAATTTTGAGGCCACCATTTTTTACGAACGTTTTGATAATTTAAGAATTTCTTGTCTAACTTGATCTGTACCCTTTGGCGCTTCGCAGCCCCGCCCCTGTATGCGAGCGCGGTGAAACAGTTTAATTCTTTCCGAGCCATAGATCTGAGATCAAACGCTTGACTCTGAACGCCTCATCTCATTTATCTAACTTTTTATTTTTCACCTATTTTTATCAATGTTGTTTTGAGGGCGCCAAGCGAATTACCTACAGTAACTCTACCGGTAAAATTATCGTCTTTTTTCAATGACCCTTAATTGTCTCCGCGGTGGGGAACAGCTAAAATTTCGGTGTCTTTGTGCTTATCTAACGTAATTCTATTGACTTACGGTATGTACTTCTCCTTTCAACTCCCCCTTCCTCTGCTCTGTCCCTCTCTTCCTCCCTCATTTTTGTCCTTACGACCTCGCTTCTAATCGTCCTTCATCCTCTTTGAACTTTCTCTCCCCTCTCTCGCCTCTCTCTCTCTGTGCCCTCCTCGTCCATCTTGCCCTCGGGCCTCCTGCCTTTCCCCTCATTCCCTCATCCTACCCTCTCGTTTTCTTCTTTCCTTTCCCCCTTCCTCCTCCCCAAACTCCCTGTCCTTCCTCACTTCTCCCATTTCTCTCTCCCTTTCTTTCCCCTCTTACGCCATTTTACGCTTTATCCTTCCCTTGCCCTCTCTCTATACCTCTTACACCCCTCCCCATCCTCCCCTACCCCCCTCCGCTTAGCCCCTCCCTCACCACCCCTTAGCCTCCCCTCACCACCCCCTTAGCCCCTGCCCGGCGCGCGCCCCCTTAGCCCCTCCCCTCACCACCCCCTTGGCCCCTCCCTCACCCACCCCCTTAGGCCCCTCCCCGTCACCAACCCCCCTTGGCCCCTCCCTCACGCACCCCCGAGCCCCCTCCCCTCACCCACCCCCTTAATCTCTCTCCCTCTCACCACCCCTATCCCTTCCCCTACCACGCACCCCTTAGCCTCCGCCCTCACCCACTCACACATTATATCCCTCCCTCCACCACCCTTAATCCCCTCCCCTCACCACCCTTAATCCCCTCCCTTCCAACCTCTCCTTCCTCTCTCTCCCCTCACCACCCCTAATCCTCTTCCCCTCTCTATCCCCGCCCCTCACCACCCTTGGCCCCTCCCTCACCCCCTGTTAGCCCCTCCCCTCACCACCCCTTGGGCCCCTCCCTTACACCCCTTGGGCCCTCCCTTCTCACACCCCTATGGCCCTCTGACCCCTCTACCTTACCCCTGTAGGTCCTGCCTCGTGCTCCCCATCTACCCGCTTCAGACATCCCCTCACCACCCCCTTTTAGCCCCTCCGCCTCACACCCCTCAGGCCCTTCCCCTCACCACCCCCTGGCGTGACCAGGCCCGAGCCACCCGCCGTGTGCGCGCGTGACTGACCACCCCCGTGCAGCCCCTCCCCTCCCCCCTTAGCCCACCCTCTCCCCTCACCACCCCTTCGAGACCTCTCCCCTCCCCCCGTATAGCCCCTCCCTCACACCCCCTTTAGCCCCTCCCTCGTACCACCCCCTTGCCCCTCCCCTCACCACCCCGCTTGGCCCCTCCCCCACCACCACGCCCCGTCAGCCCCTCCCTCAGCATCCCCCTTGCGGCGCCCTCCCCTATCGCGTTGAGGAGGGCCCGTTGCGGGCGCGTAATTATATCAGCTAAGAAAGGTCGGTTATCGCGGCTGTGTCGAATGTGGTGCGCCCGCATTTTCCCCTCTCGCGTCACGCTGCTCCTTTCTCCTCCTCCCTCCCTCGCCTGCTCCCTCCGGCTGCTCCCTCCTCCTCCTCCTCCTCCCCTCTCCCTCCCAGTCTCATTCTTCCTCCTCTCCTCTCCTCCCCCTCTAACCTCCTCACTCCCCCAAACCCCACTACCCCTACTTCCCGCCTCCCCTCCTCCTCCCCGTTCATACCTCTCTCACTCCCACCAAACCCGCACTACCCCTCTTCCCTCCTCCCCTCCTCCTCCCCCCTTCTACCTTCCTCCCTTCCTCCAACACCTCTTCTCCTCCTCTCTTCTCTCCCCTTTCTCTCCCTCCCTCCCATACACTCCCTCCCCCCTCGCCTCTCCCTCGCGCCGCCTCAATGGCGAACACACCATCTCACTTCTCGCCGGACGCAGGCATGGAAAGTATGTCGGACGGCGTTGAGCACAGTGTCTGCCGTGGGGAATATTGCGTCAGTCGGGGAGGGGGAGGGCGCGATGAACCCCAAGCAGGAGCGATGTGCAACCCCCCGACTCCCGCAGCGGGGCAGGGGCACTACTGGGAAGGGGCGGGTATGTGTGTTGCTGATATGTCCCAGCGTCCGTGGGGGGCGGTTTGAGCCCAGGACAACGCAAGTGTGTGCCGGTACGGTTGTTCTGGTCTACCCGGCCAACTGAATGCTTCACGATCCACTGCGAACTACGTGCCAGTATGCTGATGTCTGCCATCTCTCCTATGATAGACGCTGTCGCTCTGCACGGTTGCCCGCTAGGAGATGTGTGCGGTAGCGTGGCCGAGGTTCATGTGTGCTGGTGTCGGGTTGTTGCTTTATGGCCGTGGGGGAGGTAGTGAGGATTTGTGTGGCCTAGTTAGAAGAGTTATTCTTGTCTCGCTATAGATCGCTGTATGGTCAGGGGTGTAGGGAGACTGTATGGCGTAAGGTGGAGGGTAATGTGTGGCTGTGCTGTGTACGGGCTCTGTGTAAGTGCCTCGAACGGATTGTCGTGCCTCACGGGGATGTTGTGTCTGTGTGTGTGCCGGGTTGTGTCGAGTTGCGCGCATTGCCATCAACCCCAACGGTAGGAGAGATCGTGGCGCGTAGGGGGGGTACCTTGTATAGTGCTGTGTGTTTGTTGTGGCCATGTATGGTGGTGTCCTCTCTCGTTATGGGTGATCTTCTGTGTGCCTCTGTTCTCTCGCTCTCTTCTTTCAACGTGTGTGTCGTACCCGAGGTCCGCGCAATATAGCACCCAGATCAACACACACACAAACACCAACACACAACATCACCAACGTACAAACACACAAAGTAAGTGAAGTACACAACGTACACAGCACCTTACGCACACATCAACGTTCACACTCAAAAAACCACATACACTCTTCACTCCGCAAGCCATACATAACGCCCTATACGCAACTGGCAACCCAAAAATGTCCCACGCTATATTTATTTTTTCTTCTTCTCTTCTCTTTCCTTTTTCTCTTCCTCGTTCTCTTTTTCTCTCTTTATCTTGAGTATCATATTTCATTTTCAGATCTTCTATCTTATCCTTGATTCTGCTTT
>NW_020869955.1:209629-214629 GCF_003789085.1 Penaeus vannamei | reverse complement strand
CATAAAAAATCTGTTTAAATATTTTTGCCTGCTAGCCATCCTGCGTCTGGATCATGACCAAAATTTAATGGCATTCAACTTGGGCTAAGTAATTGGAATTTCATAAAAATCTCTTCATAACTTTTAGAGTTATCCTGCTAACCAACAAACTAACCAAGGCTACCAAACACACACTTCCTTGGTGAAGGTAATAATGATAATAATATTGATAATACTAATTACGATAATAATAACAATAATACTAATAATGATAATAATAATAACAGTATTCATAATTATCAATTGCCACATTTAATAATACAGCGATGTCTGAGTGGTTATAATAATAATGATGATAATAATAATAATAATAATAATATTCATAATGATCAATTACTACACTTAATATAGCTGGTTATAATAATAACAACAAACAAATATTCAAATGATCATTTACTACACTTAATATAGCTGGCTATAACAACAACATAACAACAATATTCATAATGATCATTTACTGCACTTAATATAGCTGGTTACCAACAACAACAACAACAACAACAAAAAAAACATTCAATTGATCATTTACCAATGTCAGATAGCTGCGGTGTCCGAGTGGTTAAGGAGATGGACTTGAAATCCATTGGGCTTTGCCCGCACAGGTTCGAATCCTGTCCGCAGCGACGACCGCAGCATTTTGCAAATAAGATTTTAGTTTATCTAACGAAAAAAACGTTTAGCAAGTACTGGTTTACATCTTGCTACTATTTGTTATAAAAGTTGGGCTAAGACACACCTCTGCTAATAAGTTCATAAAAAATGTATTTTATTTTTTTTTGAGTTATCCTGCTAACATTCTGGATCCGAATCATGACCAAAATCTAATGGCATCTAAGTTGGGCTAAGACACACCTCTGGTAAAAAAATCATAAAAACCTGTTCTTAACTTTTTTAGTTATCCTGCTAACCAACTAACCAACAAACTAACCAACGCTCCTTGGTGGAAGTAATGATAAAGATGATAACAATAAAAATGATAATTAATGACAGAAAAAAATGATAGTAATGATAACAATACTAATAATGATAATAAAAGAAGAAGAAAGAAAGGAAAAGAAAGTGAAAGACGAGATGAAAAGAAAAGAGAAGAAGAGGAGGGAAAATAAAACAATAAGAACAAGGCAGCAAAAAGGTGTTTCTCACCTGCCCTTGTTTCCCTACCTTCGCCCCTGCCACAGTGACGGCAACAGCCAGACAGCTACATAAATAAACTGTTTACACCTCCACTAACCCTCACGCCAGGCAGGTTAAGTTTGCTGAAAAGAGGACCTGCCTCGAGTGGATAGAGGGGAGGGAGAAGGACGGCGTGGATAGTGGGTGGAAGGAACGAGAGGAGAGAAAGGAGGGAAAGGAAAATAGGAAATTCTTCTTACTGCTTTCTCTTTCTCTTTTTATTCTCTGTCTCCTGCTTTCTTTCTTTTTCTGTGTTTCCCTCTCTGCCAGTCTCTCTCTCTCTGTGTCTCTCACACATATACTTCATATACGTATCAGTCTACCAACCTACCACGCACTGAAGGACGTTTTTCTTTTTTCCCTTGTCTGTCTGTCTCTCTCAATCTCTTTTTTTTTCTCTCTCTCTCTCTGCCTCTGTCTCCCTCGTTGTTTCTCTCTCTGTCCCTCCCTCTCTCTCTCTCATCTATCAGCCTTCATACATGTATCAGTCTATCTACCTACCACACACTGAAGGACCTTCCACGCCCCATGCCAAACACTCCCTGGAACCGAAGCAGTGAAAGGAAGGGAACTCACACTCTGCAGCTCGACGTGTGACCATTGCACTTGAGGACCATATGCATATAGATCACCCTCTGCATTAGCGCGGATTAGAGCAGGTGGTGCGCTGAAGGAAGGGATGAGATGGGAGCTATTGAGAGACACATCAAGTCGAGAGGGACGCAGAGAAGAAGAAGGGCTTTGGTAAATGACCTCTGCGAGAAGGGGGCATGGAAAGGCGGGCGGAGAGGAGGGGGAAAGTATTGGGTGCGAGAAAGTGTATCTGGAGATAGAGGGGGAAAGAAGGAGGAGGGAGAGAGGGAGAGAGGGAGAGAGAGAGAGAGAGGAGGGAGGGAGGAAGGAAGTAAAGGAAGAAGGTAAAAAGGATAGATGGATGGAGGGAAAGAGGGAGAGAGGGATAGAAGATGAGAGAGATAGATAGATAGATAGATAGATAGATAGAGAGAGAGAGAGAGAGAGAAGAGGAGAGATAGAAAGAAAGAGAAAGAGAGAGAGAAAGAATGAAAGAGAAGAGAGAGAGAGAGAGAAAGAGAGAGAGAGAGAAAGAATGAAAGAGAAAGAGAGAGGAAAGAAAGAGGAAAAGTGTTAGAAAAGAGAAAGCGAGCGGGAGAATGAAACAAAATAGAGGGAGAGAGAGAGAAAGAGACAGATTTCCCCGCAGCCGAGTAAAGCCCCGTGAGAGAGGCGTGAGGCCAGAGACCGCCTCCCTGCCCCGCCATTTACAGTAATAAAGCCATGAAATTAGAACAACTTTGAGGCCTTTCTTCGCCGAGGACGCCGACCTGCGATGCTAAAACAACCCGTTTGACCCTCCTTATTAAGGGTGCTTGTTGCTCGCGCCGCGCGGAGAACATGGTGATAAATTGGAGAGCCCGAAAAGAAACTCAAAAAATGTCTTGATTTATCTCCATCTTGATCAGAAGGGGAGAGAAAAAGAGAGAAAAAAATCGTGAAAGAAGAAAACCATTGAAAAGGAAGAAGGAAAATCTTTACACCGGCTTTGTAAAGGATTATTTCTTCTGAGGGCGTTACGATAACATTTTGATTGGAGAGAGATGCACCCTCGGGGGATACGTGTATCTTATCGGCAAAGGAAGAAAGCGTTTTTGAAGATCTGTAGGAACATGTCAAGCGTGGCTGGTTTGTATCTGTTAGTTAGATATTGTTTCTTTAATCCTTGGTACTGAAAGTTTTTTTTTTCACCTGAGTACTGATGAAGACGTCAGCTTTACCCTTTCACCCAATTTGGCATCAATTTTTGCCATGGTTGTCGTGGACCAAACAACGGATGGCACCATATCACCCAATTCTCAAGTTTATTTTTCTTCAATTGCAGTGGCAACGGTGGAACTTGAAGGCAAAGGTACCTGAAATGTGGTTAAACTTTCACTTTCTTATTACATCAAAATATAAGATTTTAAGTGCCTAATGATGTCCGCAAACTACCGAACGAGCGGGGCGCAAACGGGAAACAGCGGCTCATTGCAAAACATCTAAGAGAAACTTGGATAGAAGAATATATACAGAGGCAGAAACTGAGACGAAAACGGAGACAGAAAGCACAACAGACACCGAGAAAGAGCGAGAGGAAAAGGCGGAGGAAAGAAATACAGTGAAGAGGGTGATGCATTCCATTTCTTTTTTTTTTTGCCAGCCAGTGTCCCGTAACCTAATATATGGTGCGTGTTGGTCGCCTACTCTTGCAACTCGATCTCTGTTGTTGCAGGAATGGAGGTTTTTACGTCTGCCTCTCGCGGCGTTAAAAGAAGAGTAGCATCGTATTGAGAAATTTCCGCCACGAATGCTTTCTTTTCGCCGGAATTTTCGTTTGTTTACGAGGGAGAGGGGGGGCGGGGGGGGAAGGGTTGATGAAGATATAGTGATAGGGTGTCGGTGAAAATAAGCTCGTGAGGATTATGGTGATCATATGGACGATCTCAATATTGATTATGATTTCGAGAAAAAAATATGTAATAAGAGTGTAGATGCTATCACGGCTTATAAGATAGCTGCTTTTAACACGCCAATAGCTACTGCAACTATTTCTATGACAACATTAATAATAACACCACCAACAAAAATAGAACTGCTACTACTGCGACAACTACTGCTGCTGCTGCTACTACTACTGCTACTACTACTACTACTACTACTACTACCACTACTACGACTACTACTGCTACTATTACTACTACTACTACTACTACTACTACTACCACTACTACGACTACTACTGCTACTACTACTAAATTACTACTACTACTACTACTACTACTGCTACCACTCTACGACTACTAGTGCTACTACTACTACTACTACCACTACTACGACTACTACTGCTACTACTACTACTACTACTACTACTACTACTACTACTACTACTACTACCACTGCTACTGCTACTATAACAACTATTACTATACTACTACTACTACTACCACCACTACTACTACCACTACTACCACTACTACTGCTACTGCTACTATACTACTATTACTATACTACTGCTACTACTACTATTATTGTTATCACTATGATTACTGTTGACGATGATGGGTATTATAACAATAATGATAATGGTAATGATAGAAAATTAATTAATGATATCTGTAATTATAAAGATAATAATGCTGATAATGATAGAGCAACAATAATAATGACTATAAAGGTAATGTTTGTAGCGATACTGACGATGATGAATATGATGATAATGAAAAAAAGGCAGTATAGATAACAGCTGCGAGAACAACAGTAATATCAGCCATAATAATGATGATGATAACAAGAAAAATTGTGATAATGATGAAATAAATAAAAAGGATACTAATAATAATGATAATGATGATGATGATGATGATGATGATAATAATGTAATAATAATAATAATAATAATAATAATAATAATAATAATAATAATAATAATAATAATAATAATGATAATGATAAAAATGATAATGTTAATAATAATAACTAGTATAAGAACATCAACAACATAAAAGCAATAATAATAAGAATACGAATAAGAATAAGAATAATAAGAATAACAATAATAAAAATAGAAATAACGATATTGATGATAATAATGATAATAATACTAAGAATGATAATGACAATGATTATTGATAATTAACAATAAAATAACAGTAATGATAATGAGAATAATGATAATTATGATAATGATGTTAAATATGATAACAATTATAATAATGATAATGATGATTATAACA
>NW_020869955.1:199629-204629 GCF_003789085.1 Penaeus vannamei | reverse complement strand
GTCCTTGTCATCTCTTAGTATCCTTATTCTCTTCCCTTTTTGCATTTTTTTCGTTCCGTTTTTCCTTTCTTTTCAATAATTCATCTTCCTATTCTTTATTCATTTCTTCTTGTTTCCCACTAGATATTCTTTATAGCCCCTTCC
Organism: Penaeus vannamei; assembly: GCF_003789085.1. Lineage (NCBI taxonomy): Eukaryota > Metazoa > Arthropoda > Malacostraca > Decapoda > Penaeidae > Penaeus > Penaeus vannamei. Next base: position 204,485 of record NW_020869955.1, on the reverse strand, counting down.
TCAACTTCCTCTGTTTCATCTCTCCCTTCTTCCTCCCCTCCATATCCAACCCCACTTCCTCCCCATCCTTCGCTTCTTCCTTCTTTTTTCCTCCCCTATTCTTCATCCACCTAATTTTCTCCTCTTCTTCCCCTCACTCGTCTTCCTCCTCCTCATTTCACCCTTGTCTTCACATCTCCCTCGTCTTCCCTCTTTACCCTGTGCCCAACTGGCCACCTCCCCCCCTTCTCCCCCACCACGCTCTTGGACTCCCCTTCCCCTTCTCGCCCCACCCATTTGGACCCCCTACCCCCTCCCACCCCCATGGCATTTGGTCTAATTAACGTCATCAACTCTAGGAGGGAGGAAATTCCTTCTGTCATTAGGATTCATCATTCTTTAGTGTAAGTCTCCCTAACTACATCACGCCAGAATGCATGGTTACTCATAACGTGTATTTACGCATTTACGTACTTATGGTAGAAGCTCCGGGGATTATGGTTTTGTTTTCATTTTTTTCCCCTTTCTTCTTCCTCTTAATCTTCTTTTTTTATCTCTTCTAATTCTGTATATGTTTATTTTTTTGCCATTTTATCATTCACTTTGCTTCTCCTCATTTGTTTATCTAGAGCAATCGTTCACTAACGTACATACACAAAAGGCACAAACACCCCTTCTCTCACACATACACAAACACACACACACACACAGCTGCGCATATACGCCAATGTACGTACACAAACACACAGAAAAAAACAACAAGTATTCACGACCGCCACACATACTACTCCCATTGCACGCTAAAAGTACCAGGAGGATCTCGTAAACTTTTCAAGCTGAGACCGAGGAAGGAGGGGCACAGGCGCTACTTTCCCCGTCCCCGCGGAGAGGTACATGATACGACCGAAATATAGATATTGCTGTTTGGTTTTACAGGGTCGTTCGAGGCATCTGCTTCCTCATTCTTAAGTAGTCTCTCCTTCTGCTGCGGATAGAGGAGAGCAGGAAGGAGGAGAGGAGGAGAGGAGGAAAGGAGGGAGGAGAGCAGGAGGGAGGGGGGAGGAGGAGAGGAGGGAGGGAGGGAGGGAGAAGCAGGGGAGGGAGGAATGGAGCAGGGAGGGAGGAATGGGAGCAGGAGGGAGGGAGGAAAGAAGCAGGAGAGAGGGGGGAGAGGAGGGAGGGAGGGAGGGGGGAGGGAAGCAGAGAGAGGAAGGAGAGGAAAGGAGGGGAGAAACAGAGGAGGAGGGAAAGCAGGAGAGAGGGAGGGAGAAGCAGGAGGGAGGGAGGGAGAGCAGGAGAAGGGGGGAAGGGAGGAGAAGCAGGAGTGAGGGAGGGAGGGATGGTAGCAGCAGATTTATGGGGTGATGGAGGCAAATAAATGGTTAAAGACATATATTTGGACAGATCGATAGACAGGTAGATAAGTAGATAGATAGATAAAAAAAAATTAATGAATGAGAGATTAGAGAGATACAGACGGACAGACATACCGAGAAATCTCATATATTAGCGACAGAAAAACTAAGAAACAGACAGACTTGATAAAGATGTGATGAAAATAGATAATCACTCACACGCACTATGTATGCAAGCAATCGAATGCACAGGAAACCGTCAATATTGAGCAGCGCCAACAGACAACCCACACACGATCGCAAAAAGACCCCAGACCTTTCGACCGACGAACGGAAATGAGGCAGAAATACTAACAAACAGAACATTTTACGGCCATTTGATCAGGCGAACAGGCAAGCAACATGCCAAGGACTGTAAACAAGAACGAGAAAAAAAAAAAAACAGAAAAAACAATAACAACGGGAAGTTATGTAAGCTGCATTTCGAGTTGTAAAGTCAAACGGGAAGGTATATAAAAAAAACGAAAATATAAGCATAAGTGAAAGGCGAAACAAAATCGTCACATAAACTTGTAAAACGGAAGAAAGGAAGAAAAACTCGGTAGGAAAGATAATAACGATAGGAAAGGAGGACGAGAAAAAAAGAAAGGAAGGAAAGAATTCCGAAACAAAAAGGAAAAGATAGTCGAGCTTTTAGCCTCACTGTCTGACTTCTCTTGGAAATGCTAAGATTAGTTTAAAAAGGAAAACAAAAAAAAAAAAAAAAAAAAAAAAAAAAAAAAAAAAGAAAAAAAAAAAAGCCAACAGTTAGAGGACGTCATTAAGGAGAGTATGAACAACAATTTCTGCTCTTGAGATCTTAGAGCCGCGACTCCTCGGGCTTTTGAGACTCTTAAAGGGACCAAAACAAAGGACTTTACAACTGTGCTAATGTGCTCTGGGCCGAGTCCTGTCTGCGCACCTGTGTCTGCGTGTTCCTGTCTTTGCGTCCAATCACCATGAGTATTAGCCTGCATACCTTGGCATCCGAATGAGAACCTGTATTTAATCATCACACTACTTCATATATCAAATTCTAAAAGATCCATCGCAGGAAATGGCTATAATTCGACCATTTCGGAGACAGCGTGAACTCAAGACAAGCTGCTCTGACCTTTCGCTCCTGCTGTCACAAGGTCACAGGGTTACAAGGTCACACGCCTCTTATGATTTTGCTTTACCTACACGTAATGCCTCGGTTCACCTTCATGATGACACGAGGGGAATATATCTATGTTACCGAGAGAGTACAAAGAAGACAGGATAATGCGGCGATTCTCCCATAAGGTCTTGTTTTCACTTATACGTCCTAGGAAGATCGACCTTAAGCTACCTCGTCTTCATTGGATCACAGCACCTGGCTTCCAGACATGTCCATAAACGTTAAGGGCGATAATCCCATACCCCGGGACACGACAAAAGATTGTATTTATGCCCGATGATTATATGCGTAATATATGATTTCTTTGGGTGTAATAAGCATTTAGCAACGGGTGCAATGTAGGGGAAGTTGCGGAGAAAACATAACTCACGTCGACTCATTTCCGTCCCATAGTGTCGTAAGGTCCTTTATTAGTCGTGTCATAAATATCTTTATTAGCCTTGTCATAAGTTTCTTTGTTAGTCTTGTCATAAGGCCTTTATTAGTCATGTCGCGTCATATATTTCAGTATTAGTCATGTCAAAAATTCCTTTATTAGTCATATCACAAGGCCTTTATTAGTTGTGTCATGTTTCTTTGTAAGCCGTGTCATAAATTCCTTTATGTCATGCTAAAAATTCCTTAATTGGCCGCGTCTTAAAATCCTTTATTTAGCCATGTCACAAGCACCTTTATTAGTCATTTCAAAAAATCTTTTAATAGTCGGCAAAAAATGCTTTTATTAGTCATGTCATAAATTACCTTTACTAATCATTTCAATTTTTTTTATTAGTCATGTCATAAATTCCTTTTATTAGTCATGTCAAAAATCCTTTTATTAGTCATGTCATAAATTTCCTTTATTAGCCATGTCATAAGCCTTTTATTAGTCATGGTTCTCGTTTTGGATAATTAATGGACTCTCTGTGGAAGGCGAATAGGTCCTGCACTCTGACGGATATGGAGTAATGGATTCTCTCGCTGCTTGATCTCAAGGATAATACGGATGGATATTGACAGTGATGATAATAGCGATAAGATAATACTGATAATTACGGTGATAATGTCATGGGGAAAAAAGATACGGACGATAAGGCTGAGGATAATGCTTACACAAGAGATAAATGCAGCAATGTCGATGTATTGAGATGATAATGATAAGAAAAATAATGACTGTGTTAGTACTGGTACAGTTGATGACGTCAGGTAAGGTTGTGGAATAACAATGAAGAACAAAAATAGCATTTCGAGTAATTCATAAAAATGCACAAACGACACGAAAGCTACAAGAACAATCCAAAAATAACAACCAAAAATAGAACAAAAAAATCATAAAACAAATCCTCACCGCCCGCGCCCGCATCTCTTATTAATCACACCCACTCTCCTCTGTCGCCCTGTCATGAATAGTGAAATGACAGTCTCCCGCAGACATCAGCTGACAAGGGCGTAACCCGGCTGACTCGCTCCTGATCCAGCTCTCGGTCGGAAACGAGAGAGAGAGAGAGAGAGAGAGGGGGAAGGAGGAGAGGGAAATGGGGGATGGAGGGAGGAGGAGGGAAATGGGGGATGGAGGGATGGAGGAGGGAAGGGGAGAGGGAGGGATGGAGAGAGGAAGGGAGGGAGGGAGAGAGAGAGAGAGACAGAGAGAAAGAGAGAGAAAGAAATAGAGAGAGAGAGAGAGAGAGAGCGTGAGAGAGAGAGAGAGAGAGAGAGAGAGAGAGAGAGAGAGAGAGAGCGTGTGAGAGAGAGAGAGACTGAGAAAGAGAGAGAGAGAGAGAGAAGAGAGGAGCTGTGAAATTGCTAATGATCGGGTTTTAAGCAAAGACGCCAATGCAATGTGTGGATGAGTGTTCCAGGGAGGGAGGAGGAGGGAGGGAAGAGTGAGGAGAGGAAGGAGGGAGATGAGGGTTGAGGAGGGAGGAGGAGAGGACGATGGGATGCGGGAGAGTGGGAGAGGGAGGGGGAGGGAAGGAGGGAGTGGAGGCTGAGGAAGAAGGGAGGAGAGAGAGGGTGGTGGGGGAGGGAGGGGGAGGGAGGGAGGAAAGGGGTAGGGGAGGGAGGGATACGTGGATGGGGATGTGGGAAGGTGGGGGAGGAAAGGAGAGAGAGATAAGGGGTTGGGGGAAAAGATAGGGAAATGACGACTGAGAAGGAAGTAAGAAGAAGAGGGAAGGGAAAATAGGGACTGGACGAGGGGAGAAAAATGAGAGATAAAAAAGTATAAAATATCTATAAAGAGTAGGAGAGTAAGAAAAAAATATTACAAAATATCAATAAAAGTGTAGAGAGTAGGAGGGTGAGCAGAGGAAGTGAAAAAGAGAGGAGAGTGAAGCAAGCGG
>NW_020869955.1:187129-192129 GCF_003789085.1 Penaeus vannamei | reverse complement strand
GGGAGACGAAGGGTATGTGTATATAGGTCGAGTGTTGCTCCCACTCTAAGCGCAGTAAAAATATGTTTGCGAAATCTTGGCGGTTGGACGGACTGCTGATAGTCCGTCGATAGTTAAAAAGGCTCTTTCAGTTGTGCCTATCGCCTTCCTCAAGTTTAATGGCAGTGTCTTAACTCTGAGATCTAGGAGGTAGATTTGAAGCCCCTCTTCGGTTAGCGCTGTCCAAATGTTTACGACGAAGCGATGGGGAAAAAATCAGTTTCTTATACCCGGCCTACACCACCCGACTTCGTTACCTCCAACTGCCGTTACAGTTAAAAGGCTCTAGTGTCAACACGTATTGTCCCCAGATAACCAATAACATTTCTCAACACAAGGGGACGCCTCCCGGACAAACGACAAAAGCAGCAATATTCTTCCGTCCTCCCCCATCCTGAATGGATTTTATAGGCCGCGGTCACTCTGTGTTTTGAAATCAGACACTCGACTTTTATCATAAACGCCACAACACCCGTAAGGCCAGCGGTCGCGGAATCCACCCTAGCGCGGGGTTATAGGATCAGAACCCTCTATGGGGTTCAATAAAGGGGATTCGGGGGTCAGACATGATAACAGGCTGCGGTGCGTAATAGCTGTAATAAAATGGTTTTAAAGCGTGATAACTCAAGGGTGGAGGGGAACCGGTGGCAACACTGAGACCCTCGAAAAAACCATAGTTCACGCTTACTAATAAGGCGATCGAAGTGCTCGGGCTGAATGGGAAAAAACAGAAGAGGAAGTCTTTTCGAGAGCTTATACACTGCGCAGAAAAGGGGTAGAAGGCAGGAAGGGATGAAGGAAGGAGAGGGAGGGAAGGGAAGGAGTGCACGTAGGGGGAAAGTAGAACAAGAGAGAGGAGAGAAAAAAATGGGGGAGAGACAGGAAAGTGAAAAGGAAAGGGAGAGCATGAAAAGGGGATGGATGAATGGAGCTAATTCGCGAGAGAGAGGGAGAGAGAAGGGTGGGGGAGGAGGGAGGACGAGAGAGAGAGAGAGAGGGGGGGAGGGAGGGGAGGGAGGAGAGGAGAGAGGAGGAGAGAGAGAAAGAGAAAAAAATAATATGCAACTTAGCAAAATTACATGAACTCATCAGTATCCTCGTATATAATCAGAAACAACCCCCACCCCATCGACCTCAACAACCTTTCCCCTCCCCTTCCGCCCCTTCACTCCCCCTCCTCTGTACGCAGACCACAAGCACAATATCCTACCTAACCCTTCTGAGACCTTATTCTCAACCCTCAAGCGACATCTCAAGGACCAGCATCCTGTCCCATCTGTGAGAAGTGAGGAAAAAAATATGAGATGCTTATACGAGGTTTATTTAGCAAATCTTTGAATAAAGGAGAGGATAAAACGAATAAAATCATAAATCATATTCATAGTAATGTTTGTTATCATCTCAAATACTCATACATATTCAAGCGACCGATATGTCAAGTAGGTGTGAGAGATATAAAAATGATAAAGTAATCTAATCTTTAATGACTGATGAATGGCTACTCTCTTACAACTTGAGATGAGTGTCTGATGCCGACAATCTCCTTCGCCTTGTCTTGCTTGTATGTAATTTATCAATTTTGTTTTTCAGTTTGATTTATATCATCTGGGAAGTTGGGAATGCATTTTCTGTGATAATTTTTTTTAGAAAAAATAGTGTTTTGTTAGGTAGGATTTCTTGTGTTATTATGGCAAGGCAAAACTTAAGGATTTAAATAGGTTTTATTGCAGAAAAAAAATCTATGAATGACAGAGTAGAATGCAAATTATATCATCAACGTTTTTTATTGCAGAAAAAAATCTATGAATGAGAGAGTAGAATGCAAATTATATCATCAACGTTTTAGTATCGCACCTTCTTCAGACATTCTGATAAAGTGCGGGACGGTAATATCTTGTGATCTATAATTATTCACGCGTATTCACACGTTTTTTTCTTTCTCTCCTTAGTCCCCCCTTTTTTCTCTTTCTCTCCTTAGCCCCCGTACAAAAAAATAACCTTTTTTTCTTTCTCTCCTTAGTCCCCCCTCACTCTTTCTCTCTTTTTTTTAAATCTTTACATTTGTCAATAATCCCTCTCGATTATGGAGTTAACAAAAATCCCAAAGCGGTTTGGCAAATTAGAGATGCAGTATAACATCTTAGAAGGATTTGGCGGACGAGAAAAGATATTGCTTGGAAGTGCAGTTATGAAGAGATGAGGATTTTTTTTTTGGGGGGGGAGAGGGGTAAGCATGGGAATTCTTGGTAACTTAACGATGCTGTGGTGAAACTGGTGATTGATGGTTTGTCCGCACTGTCTGTTCCTTGATTGTCGGTATTAATATTGTTGTTTTTGTTGTTATTATCATCATTCTACTATTATCAATGATTATTTTGATTGTTATATTTATTGTTATTACCATCATTATTAGTATTATTACCAGTACTATTATCATCATTATTACCATTATATTAGTATCATTATTATTAGTATCATATTGTTATTGTTATTATTTTTACTATTATTATTATTATTTCCGTTACCACGATCACTATTATCATTATCATTATCATTGGTATTATTACTATTGCCATTAATATAATTACCATCATGATTACTATTGTTATTTAAGTTATCACTATCACTATAATCATCAGTAATATTGTTGATGTCGATAGTGTTGTGGCGTTGTAGTTGTTCTTATTGTCGTTATTATCAAAATTGTTGCTATTATCTGTTCTTGTTGACGCGGTTGTTTCTATCGTCCGTCATTCCATTCTTCCACGCCTCATACAACACTCGTACGCCTTTCCTTATTTAGTAGTTTTATAGAGGTGTTCTGTTGAATTTGAAAGCAAACACTCACCTCACAATGAAGCAAATGTACGAAAATGCAGCAAATGTATAAAGATAAGGCAAATGCACAAGAATACAGCAAATGTACAACAATGCAGCAAATGTAGAAAAATACATCAAATGTACAAGAAACCCAGCAGTTGTACAAGAATATATCAAATGTACAAGAAATACAGCAACTGTACAAAAAATATATCAAATGTATTAGAAATACAGCAAATGTAAAAAAAAAATATATCAAATGTACAAAAAATACAGCAAATGTACAAGAAATACAGCAAATGCACAAGAAATACAGCAAATGTACAAGAAATACAGTAAATGCACACAAATATATTAAATATACAAAATGCTACAGCAAAGGTACAAGAATCCCCTCGAGCAGCGAGACATGTTTAGTACGCCCCAAATAAGCGTGACTCATATTCATCCCCAAAAGGCAACAAAGTCAACATCTATTCTCATAACTTTCTCATAAAATAAGACCCAGCTTCCGGTGAAAAAGAAAACTCTCTTTACTTTGGTTGAGGAAATACTTTCTCATAAAATAAAAACTCAACTTCAGACGGAAGACCAGGACTAAAATATAAATAAATAAATATATAAAAAAGAAGAAAAAAAAGAAAACTGCTTCCGGTGAAACAGAAAGTACTCTCATAAAAACCTATTTCGGTTTGAAGAACAGTCTCTTTAAAATAAAATCCAAACTTCGGATGAATGAGAATGGGTTGCCAACATACGAACATAAAATCGAACTTGATTCCTTAGGTTGTTGCAAGGTTGATTAGGCTTGGGATCAGGTCTCCTCTGGTACTTGGGTTTGGGATCAGGTCTCCTCTGGTACTTGGGCTTGGGATCAGGTCTCCTCTGGTACTTGGGTTTGGGATCAGCTTGGGACTTGGGTTTGGATCAGGATCTCCTCTGGTACTTGGGTTTGGGATCAGATCTCCTCTGGTACTTGGGGTTTGGATCAGGACTCCCTGGTACTTGGGCTTGGGATCAGGTCTCCTTGGTACTTGGTTGGGATCAGGACTTGGTACTTGGGTTTGGGATCAGATCTCCTTTGCTCAGGACTCCCTGGTACTTGTTGGTTTGTATCAGGTCTCCTCTGGTACTTGGGCTTGGGATCAGGTCTCCTCTGGTACTTGGGCTTGGGATCAGGACTCCCTTGGTACTTAGTTGGGCTTGGTATCAGGTCTCCTCTGGTACTTGTTGCTTGAAAACGGGCTTCTCTCGGGCGGCCTGACGAAGCTCCTTGGTTGATGGGGTCTCTCTGTATATATACAGAGAGAGAGAGAGAAAAAAGAAGAGAGAGAGAGAGAGATGGGAAGAGAAGAGGAGAGAGAGAGAGAAGGGAAGAGTAGGAGAGAGAGAGAGAAGGGAAGAGTAGAGGAGAGAAGAGAGAGAGAGAGAGATGGGAAGAGAAGAGAGAGAGAGGCAGATAGAAAAGAAAAGAAAAAAAAAAGCAGAACATCGGAAATAAAGTAATCACAAAGCAAAAGTATTCAAGAAAATAACGAGGAAAAGTAACATAAAGAGAAAAGCCGAAAAAAACGAGGACATGAAAGTAAAAAGAAAGAAAAAAAAAAGCTGAGAAAAAAAAAGATGGAAAGAAGAAATGGTGCGTGGAATCCCCCCCCCCCCCGTATCGCCATTCTTAGGCTAAAAGGGCCAATTCAGGGACATTTCTTTCTCCCTCTCCCTTGATGGGACGAAGGAGGGGGAAGGGGGGGAGGAGGAGGAAGAAGGGGAAGGCTGCAGAACCCGTGAATGGTGTGCGAACGCTGTCTCGTGGGAAGCGATTCCTGCAGATTGCGTGGGAATAAGAAAAGGAGGAACAGAAATGAAAAGAAAAGACGAAAAGAAAGAGAAAGACACACAAACATATGATATATATATTTGTGAGTGCGAGTGTATGTGTGTGTGTGTTTGGTGTGCGTGTGTGTTTGGTTTGCGTGTGTGTGTGGATGTTTGTAAACATGCATGCGATCTACAGGCCTGTGTGTGTGTGAGAGAGAGAGAGAGAGTGGGGGGGTGGGGGTTATGTCCTGTAAACAAGCACTAACTGCTTGGTAACTACAGTCTGTATATTTTTGTTTCTTCGATTCGCTCTTCTTAACTTT
>NW_020869955.1:162129-164629 GCF_003789085.1 Penaeus vannamei | reverse complement strand
TATAGAAGGCACGAAATAGAATGTTGAATGGTGGCATTGGCCCGTGTAGGAAATATTAGTAGCATTGGGAAATATCAGTAAACTAGATCACATCAACCCGCTTACTTTACAATTAAATGGTTAAAAGTAAGTTCAAATCACATTATATGTTTTCTTTTACAGACTCAATCATCAGAAATATCCGTAATGATTATTGCTCTTGCAACTGTAGTAACACATCAGGTCAAAACACGTCCGGTTAATTCTCTTCAAGATAAGAGATCGGAAACGGACGCAGGGGCACGACAAATGCAAATACGTTGACCCAAGATCTGGAGTCTGCTGCCGGATGATATTAGAGACATTACCAGCTTTTGCAATTTTAAAACGAAATTAAAAGAACGCCTCTTAAATAATCAGCTGTGGATATGTATATATATATATATATATATAATATATATATATATATATATATATATATATTTAAAAAACATTGTAATCTAGTTTATAGAATGTAGTGTTTTGACCTTGACTGACCTTTAAACTTGAACACACGAAGATAGAAAGATAATGAATCCATATAAGTAAAACAAACAACCAAATCTAAGTAGACAGATGCACTTAACACTCCAACACATGAATGCGAGATAAAAAATAATAATAATACAAATAAAATAAACTTGAATCTTGAGCAACTACGCAGCCTTTCTAGAGTGTCAAAAGGTGCAACGACTTGACAAGAGAATTCGAAGACCAGCGCGTGACGGTTTTGTCCCCGTGAAGTAACAAGAGCAAAATGCGTATGAGTCTATTTTATTTGTATTATTTTTTTTTTATCTCGTATTCATGTGTTGGAGTCTTAAGTGCATCTGTCTACTTAGATTTGACATATGGCAAGGGAAGATCAAGTGGGAAAAGGCATTGCCATTGTGATATATGCCATAGAAAGCAAACAAAATAGTACATGACGATGACATGACTGGGCCAATCTGCAGAGTAATGCTCTACAGATATGTTCTGAGCACAAATAAAAAGATAAAAAAAAAAACGTTCTACCCAGGCATATCATGTCATTAAAAATAACATCAGACATGACAGTTAAAGATAGAGCTCAGGGGGAATGTTTGCAACAAATATCGAAAAGTAGAAGTAAAAGAAATATGATGATTTGATTGCTTGGATATTGCCAAATAAAAAATAGAAAGAAACAGGCATGGGAATTGTACTATAAGCAACCAAAGATTAACATTTGAAGTGATATGTTGCTATCAAATTTGAAGAACAAAATACCACCACCAACAGAAGCAATATGACAAAAAAAAAACACTAACAATAAAAATAACGTGAAAAAAACGAAAACCAACAACTAAAATCCCCCCCCCCACACACACACACACAACACAAACCCCTCTCCACTCACGCCCTTATTGCTGCTGACCCCCCCCCCCCCCCCACCTCGTCCCCCTAACCCAACCCTCGTGTCCCAGGCCATGAAATACTGGACGGGAGAGACACTCATTCTCGCCGATTTCTGCCTCTTCCCTCCGTCATTTGTCGCCATTTTCAGGAGGGGGAAACGAGCCCTGGAGAAATAACGCCCCTTCAGCGCCCGTCCTGCAAGTCACCTAACTGGCGCCAATCACGTGACCTCCTTCGCCTCGTCCAGCGGTCCTCGCACCCAAGGTCAGCAGTCAGCGCTCTAGTTATTGTTTGTGGTATTGTCTCTGCTTTGGTGATTGATGTTGTTATTCATATATTGATTAATATATTTTATTACTATTATTATTATTGCTGTTGTTGTAGTTATTTGTTACAGTATTGATAATAATGATTATCATCATCATCGTCTTTATTATCATCAGCATCCTTATTAATATTATTATTATCATTATTATGCATTTATTGTTATCATTATCATTATCAATATTTTATTACCATCGTCATTATCATTATTATTGTTATGCTTGTTATATTGCTATATTCATCATTGCCATTAACAGCATTACTGTTATCATTATTATATTTTTTGTTGTTATTATGATAATTATCATTATTATTATCATCATTATTATTATCATTATTGATTTCGTTGTTACTGTTGTTGTTTTTTTATTATTTTTAGCATCATCAACTATCATTAACAGCCTCAACATCACTCATACCAATATTAATTTCTTAATGCCATTACCATCATCATGATAAGACCTGTTGCGCGCCGTCTCCCGAGCCGATTACTAAAGTTCATTTTTGATTACGAGCGACCCTCCCCCTCTCGCCGTGTCCGAATGCGTTGCTGAGTATGAGATTCGTTCGTTCGTTTCTTCGAGGATTTTTTGTTTTTGTTTTTTTGTTTTTTTAATCTGAGGCAGCGGAGTTCGGCGACATTAATCGTGATAGATTGGGGTTCAAGACATAGGGGGGGAATTATTATTTCTTAATCCTTCTCTTTTTTTCTTCTTTACGTTGCTGATCCGAGCATGGAAAAAAATTACCGCATTATCTCTTCTTTCTCTCTCTCTCT
>NW_020869955.1:149629-152129 GCF_003789085.1 Penaeus vannamei | reverse complement strand
CAATTACTCGCTCCTACCCACGGAAGGGAGAGGAAAGGGAGGTCGTGGATACTTAAGGGAAGTGACCCATTACCGCACCCTGGCTTCATCTCTCCCTATCATCACTCACCTCTTGTACTCTTCGTCCATACATGGGGTCTGCCCTTTCCCCATCCTCCCCTCTCTCCACTCCTCTCCCTGTCGTAATGGTCTGTATGATGGTCTGGTTAGTGGTTGGTGGTATGGTTTGGTTGGGTTCTCCTCTTGGGTGGAATCTGGGAAAATCTAGTCCGGTTGTGTCTTTAGTACCACAAGATCACATTGCATGTAGCACTAGTTTGTGGTCAAAGTTAGGTCGTTATTATTGCTTTACGAAGCTATTGGGTTGTGCTTACCTCATAGTCAATATGAGTTTATATATGTTGCAAGTTTATACGTATATTTTATATAGTTATATATGATTATTACTTTGCCCCTATTCTGACCAGGACCGACCCCAACACGCAGCAGCTATTTATGGCAACCCGTGCTAATTGCAATGCTGCAACAAACAATCACTAGCTTCCATGAACGTAATTATGAATGAAGATGATGGCCCAAAAGGCGGCGGCGACCAACATGATGTGCTACAAGTGTGCAAGTTCTAATTTTATGTTCCGAGAAGGTGATATAATTTAACCCCAGGAACGAGCAGGTTGTGTGAGGGTGAGCAAATATATGACCCTTTTCAGCGATCTTCTTTTGTCTGTTTCTACGAGGTCTTTGCAAGTAAGGAGAAAACTTCCCTGACGATGTAATTATAAGAGGACTTCAACGAACCGATCCGAGGAAGGACGCGCTGGCACTGGCTTAGCAACATCCCTTTTCTCATACAAAAATGACACATGACAAACCAACAACATCGCACTTTTTAACGGAGAAACTGAAGCTGTACCAATAATACCCAGAAGGGAACACGTGAAAAAAGGGAAATGAAAAAAAAATCCCCTGCGGTGTCCCAGATGAACAAACTTCGCCAAGAAACGCCGAGAAACTAACACGCCGAGAAGAAATAATACTCCCACGGCTTATAAAGACGATGCATCCAGTCGAAAGGGGATGCTGAACCAAGAGCAGCGCACAAGGACACGGAAGATGAGAAGAGGAAGAAGAAGGGTGAATAGAAGGGCTAAGAGAAGAGGGGGGGAAGAGGGGAAAAGGGAGAGAAAGAGGGAGTATTTCTAGGGGCACTATACTTAGACAGCCTCCTAATGGAACTTGGAGATGAATGGCTTCTCCATCTCACACCGACTCACAGAGGCTGTTGTCTCGCAGAGGATCACGGAAGGGGAAAATCTGAGGAAGGGGGGGGGGGGGGGTCTTGGGTGAAGGAGAAGGATAGCCGTCCTAGAATTACTTTGAAATTAATTCATTATCCAAGATGATTTTTTGTGATGCAGGGGAATCCGACGGTAAATGAGACAGATCACGGGGTCTCTCTTCATTTAGTTATGAGATATATCATCATAAAATGTATTTTGACTGAATCATAATTAAGCGTAATGTGAAATTTTGAAATTATGACTAAGTTTCGTAAATGATTATTAAATATTCAGAAGAACGACATTTATGTAAGATCCAGACCAAGCTCGACATTCGTACAGAGGGGTTTATCTGCAATTTCATGCGAATACATTAAAATTTGCAAGTATTTGAGTAATTAGATTTTCGTGTTATTATGTGTGCCCTTCTGAATTAAATAATATGGTGATCGTCATATCAAATAAATGATTAAAACAAAAATATACCAACAAAAATAATGATAATGATAAGAAGACAGAGGAACAACAAAAATGAGAGAATGACTCACATCGTAAAAGCAATTTAGCATTTTTAGATAAGTTAGAAGATAAGGCCTTGCGTCATGTTGATAAGATGCAAGGGCCTTTGCCTCTGCCTGTCGTGATCTATTTGTCCATTTATGTGCCATCATAGATATTAATCTAGATGATTCTCATTTCCAAGAATTCGATGAAAGAATTCAACAGATACTCCAAGACAATTATCTGTCTGTCTGTCTGTCTCTCCTTCGCTCCACACACACACACACACACGCGCGCGCCGCGCGCACACACGCACGCACGCAATACACACACACACACACACACACACACACACACACACACACACACACACACACACACACACACACACCGCACGCACAAACACACACACACACAAAAACTTGACTGGATCTGTGGTAAATGTGAGACATGAATATATATATTAAAGTACCTTTAAGTACATACATGCATATGATTATCAAAGTACATACAAGTATTAGAGTATCTTAAAGTACACAATACCTATAAGTATTAAAGTACCTTTAAATACACACTCACACACCTGGGTTGGCCGTCTGTAAAGGTCGAGGTTGGATCTGATCTGTCCTTGACCTCAATCACAGGAGAGGTCAGTTTCAGTAGGTCTTGACCTGGGACTAGGTCATTGCATGTTTAGTGCTATTGTTAAATGGCTATAT
>NW_020869955.1:119629-127129 GCF_003789085.1 Penaeus vannamei | reverse complement strand
TTCTTATCCTCCATCTTGCCTCTCTCGCTTTCTCTTTCTTTTCTCGCGTTCTCTTTCGCTCTCTGTCTTTCTCTCTCTCACTCTTCTTTTACTCTTCCTCTCTTTTTTCCTTCTATTATTCCATCTCTCTCTCATCTCTCTCTCTTTTCTCTCTCCTCTCTCTCTCTCTCTCTCTCTCTCTCTCTCTCTCTCTCTCTCTCTCTCTCTCTCTCTCTCTCTCTCTCTCTCTCTCTCTCCTCTCTCTCTCTCTCTCTCTCTCTCTCCTGTCTCTACTCTCTCTCTCTCTCTCTCTCTTCTCTCTCTCTTGTCTCTCTCTGTCTGTCTGTCTCCTCCCTCTCCTACCTCTATAATACGTTTATCTTCCCATATTCGATACCATTATTTGCAAATATATATGGATCTATCCATTCACTAATTTCTCCTATTTACCTTTCCAGTTATATATCTATCTATCTATCTATCAACTTCTCTATCTACCTCTTTATCTATAAATCTACCTTCCCTTCTTACCATAAAACGACTTCCTTTAAGTTGCTGAAACGTGTTCTCGACCTGTTATTCGGACCAGGAAAGCCTCTCCCTGCAGGATACCCCCGAAAAGCGACAGTGAACTTGACACTTGCAAATACCCGAATCCTGCCAAATATCCCGAGGGAGAGAGTCCGACAGGATCTCGCGTCGGGGAGATAAGGATGGAGATCTCGCCGAGTCCCCGCAGCACCCAGGGTCCTTCGTCCTCGTCCGCTGCAGGATGGTTTGCGAGGTAGGATGCGGTGCCCGGGGGAAAGGGCGGTTTTCTGCGGTCTTTCCCTTTCTAGTTTTGTTTTCTTACGTGTTTGGTGTCTCTGTCTAGTTTTTTCCTCTTCTTTCTTTCGTTTTATTCCTTTATTTTTTATTTTATTATTATTATTATTTTAATCTATTTATTTTTTTTGTCTTCTTTCTCTCTTTCTGTCTGTTTGTCTCTCTCTCTTTCAATCTCTCCTCTCTCTCTCTTTTCTCTCTCCCTCTCTCTCTCTCTCTCTCCCTCTCCTCCCTCCCTCCCTGCCCCTTCTCCCCTCCCTCCCCTCTTCCCCCTCCTTCCCTTCCTTCCTTCCTCCTTCCTTTCCTCCTTCCTCCTTCCTTCCTTCCTTTCCCTCCCTTCCTCCCTCCCTGCCTTTCACCAATGCAAAAATAAAAAAAAACACGAGAGTCATCCCTGAACAAGCCACCCAGCGCATGAAGGCAACAAAGAAAGAAGGAAGGAAGGAAGTACTCACAAAAGAGATAAATGATAGAGATAGAGGGACACGTGATCTTAACAGGATAGCGCAAGAGGGTGGATAGAGAGAGGCGAAATTAGAGGTGAAATATGACTCGAAAGGAGATGGTAGCTAAGTGATGGTGATGGTGATGATGATTGTAGTGGGTGAGATGGGATGGTGCGGTGGTGTGATGATGGTGATGGTGGAGGTGGATGGATGAGGATGATGGAGGTACGGTAATGGTGGTGGTGGTGATGGTGGAGGGGTGTTGTGATGAGGATGATAAAGTGATGGTGATGATGGTAATGGTGTGTGTGGGTGGAATGATGGTGATGGTGTGGTGAATGGTGATGATGCTATTGTGGGTTGATGATGATAATGAATAATGCTGAGATAATGATAGATAACGATAATGATAACAACGAGAATGACAGAAATGATAATATCAGATATAGTAATAATAATAACAAAAATGACATGGATAGTAAAAACAACAACAATAACAACAGTAACAACAACAATTACCAATATCAGAACAACAAAAATAATTTCCAAACAAGAACAATAACAATAAAGCAATGAACGGCAGAATCCACCCCCTCCCTACCCCCCCCCCCCTCTCCCCCATCACCGGAAGAGGCCGCGAATCCCAAGCCACAGGAGATGAGAAGGAAAATTAACATCCATCATTTTCCTTCACTACCCTCCCTCCCCCCTTCCCTCCCCTCCCCCCCTCCTAACCTCCCACTACCCTCCCCTTCCCTTCCCCTCCCCCCCCTCCCCCCCTTACGCATCTGGCTCCTCCGCTCGATTAATCAAAGTTATGAAAGCGATAATTAACCGCAAAAGGACAACCGCTGATAACAGGGGAAAGGGGGGGAGGAGAAGAAAGCGAGGATATGGCGCAAAAGAATGGGGGGGGTCAGAGGACGGAATCATCATTTTTTTATTATGTACATCACACACACACACCACACACAACACACACCAACACATATATATATATATATATATATATATTATATATTATATATATATATATTATATATATATATGATGATATATATATATATATATATATATATATACATATATATGCATGTATGTATGCATGAATGTATGAATGTATGTAAGTATTCATGCATGTATGTATGTATGTATAATATGATAGAATAGATAGATAGATATAGATATAGATATAGATATATAGAAATAGATATAGCAATATAGATACATATATATATGTAATTTGTAGATACATAGATACAAAGTACAGGTATAGATAGATTGATATATAGATATAGATAGATATAGATATATAGATATAGATAGATATAGATATATAGAATATAGAAAGATGTTTAATAGTTAGATATATAGATATAGAAAGATGTTTACAGTTCGATAGATATATAGATATACATGTTTATACGTAAACATATATATGTATATCAGCTGATTAATTAACCGATAACGTGTATGTATGTATGTACGTGTGTGCGTGTGTGAGAGAGAGAATTGTTGTGTTATAATGTGATTTTGATCTGATTTTTATTCCCTCCCTTTTCGTGTGCACTTTTCCCCTATTTCTTTGCTCTCCTTTTCCTTTTTATTTCTTCTTTCTCATCATCATTGTCTGCTTCTCCTCTTCCTTAGTCTTGTCATTATATTTATTGTTGTTGGTGTTGTTATCATTATTATCATTGTTATTATTGTTATTGATATTATCATTGATATTGTTACCATAATTATTATTAATTAGCATTATTGTTATTGTTATTATTAATTTCATCATTAAAATTGTTATCCTTATCATTATTACCTCATTATCATCGTTTGTGTCATCATTATAATTATTAGGATTATCATTATCATTATCATTATCATCATAATTATTATTATTATTATATTCTCTTCCTCCTCCCCTTTTCCCTCCTCCTCCCTCCTCCCTCCCCCCTTCCTCTTCCTCTTCATCCTTATTCCTAAATCTCGGCGAGACCCAAATTATAACCAAGCCGTCCTTTCCATTAGTTTCCATTTACCGTCTTTATTCCGCCCTCCCTCCTGTCTCCCTCATCCATCTTCCTGGACGCCTCTTCCTGGTCGCGTCTCCCTCCAGCGGCCGTCTCGCGCACTGGTCTTTTGTTGTCTCATTTACATGTCCGTTATATCGAGGTTTCATTTTCGTAGCTTCTGGAATTGGGTTTGTTGTTTGATTTTGTGTGTGTGTGTTGGGTTTGCGTGTGTGTGTCTGTGTGTGTGGTGTGTGTGTGTGTGTGTGTGTGTGTGTGTGTGTGTGTGTGTGGTGTGTGGTGTGTGTGCGTGTGTATGTGTGTATGTGTGTATGTGTGTATGTGTGTGTGTGTGTGTGGTGTGTGTGTGGTGTGTGTGTGTTGTGTGTGTGTGTGTGTGTGGTTTGTGTGTGGTGTGGTGTGTGTGTGGTGTGTGTGTGTGTGTGTGTGTGTGTTGTGTGTGTGTGTGTGTGTTGTGTGTGTGTGTGTGTGTGTGTGTTTGTGTGTGTGTGTGTGTGTGTGTGTGTGTGTGTGTGTGTGTGTGTGTGTGTGTGTGTTTGTGTGTGCTTGTGTGTGTGTGTGTGTGTTTGTGTGTGTGTGTGTGTGTGTGTGTGTGTGTGTGTGTGTGTTCGGGGATATTTTTGTTTTTGTTTGATGTGTAGATTGATAGATAGAGATAGAGTGACAGAGAGACTGATAGAGACTAATATAGATATATAAAAAGGTTTGTTTGCTGTGTGTGTGTGTGTATGAGTGGATGTGGATGTGGTGTGTATATGTGTGTGGATGTGTGTGTGTATATGTGTGTGTGTGTGTTTGTGTGTGTGTGTGTTGTGTGTTTGTGTGATGTGTGTGTCTGTTTCTCTTCTTTCTCTTTTGTATCTAAAAGGTGTAGATAATTCTACTGTCTCTACTAAACTCGGCATCCGCTTCTGCATATGAAATAGGGTGTCATGGTGTCAGTTTTCCATTACACTAATCGCGCTCTCTCCTCCCCTTCCCCTCTCCCCCTCCCCCCCCCTTCCTCCCTCCTCCCTCCCTCCCTCTCCCCTTTCCTTCCTCCCTCCTTCTCTCTCCTTCTCCCTCCCTCCTTCCCTCCTTCCCTCCTTCCTCCCTCCCTCCTTCCCCTCCCTCCCTATCCCTCCTCCCTCCCTCCCTCTCCCTCTCCGACCTTTCCTTCCCTCAACCTCCTTCTCTTCCCTCTATCCCTCCCTCCTCCCCCCCCGCCTCCTCCTTCCTTCCTCCCCTCAATCAGCCTCTCCCTCCCTCGCCCTCTTGCCATTCTAATCTCCGTCTGCGTCTCCCTGATGCCATTGGCGCCTCCCTTCGTGATCCGACCATTCATCTTCCGTCGATTAAATTCCCAGCCTCTTTTGGCCCCAGATACGGTGGTGCTCATGATATATGCATTATATATATTATATAATATATATATATATATATATATATACTATATATATATATATATAGTATATATATTTATTATATATAATATATATAATATATATATATATAATATATAATTATGTAGTATATATTTATATACTATTATATATATAGTGTATGTATGTGTATCTATATATACTATGTATTATAGTACATATATTTGTGTGTGTTGTGTACGTGGTGTGTATTTTCTAATTTAATATATTTATACATCATACAATAACACACATACACATATAATATAGTGCATATATGGAATATATCCATAAATGCATATGTGTTCTCATCTTCTCCACATCTTCTATTAATTTTTGTGATAACTCTTAGTTTTCTCAATTCATTTCCCCTCCCTTGTCTTAATCTCATCCCTTACGCTCCGCCCCTCGTCTTCATTTCCTGCTTCATTTGTTTCATTCCTCGCCTGCCCCTCCCCCCCTCCTGCCTCCTTTCCCTACTGCCCGCCCGCTCTTTCCTCCTCCTCCTCTTCCCTCCCTTCCCTCTCTCTTCCCTCCCCTCCCTCTCCTTCTTTCCTCGCTCCCTTCCTTCCTTCCCTCTCTCCTTCCCTTCCTCCTTCTCTCCTCCTTCCTTCCCTCTCAATTCCCTTACTCTCCCCCTTTCTCTTCCTTTCTTCCCTCTCCCCTCCCCCTCTCCTCCCTTCCTCCCCTCTCGTCCCCTTCCTTCCCTCTCTCCTTCTTCCTCCCTCTCCTTCTTCCCTCTCTTCCTTTCTTCTCTCTCTTCCTCTTCCTTCCCCTCTTCCCTTCTTCCCTCTCTTCCCTTTCCTTTCTCTCTCTTCCCTTCCTTCCTCTCTCTTCCCTTTCCTTCCTATCCCTGTACTCCCCTTCCCTCCCTCTTTCTTCCCGTCCTCCCCCTACCTCCCCCTCCCCCCTTCTCTCTCCTTCCCTCCCCTACCCCCATCCCTTCCCCCTCTCTTACGTCTCGAAACACCCACCGCTCGCCCCCTTCCCTCCCCTCCCCCCCCTCCCCCCTCGCCCCCCCTCTCGCCCCCTCCTCCCCCCTCGCCCCCTCCTCCCCCCTCGCCCCTCCTCCCCTCGCCCCTCCCTCCCCCTCGCCCCCTCCTCCCCCCTCGCCCCCTCCTCCCCCTTCGAGTCGCCTTGTCATGCCACCCGACGCAGATAATCTCTCTGATCAGTTCATCTCTAATTGATCCATCAAGCTTTAGTTTCCAGCCACACACGCGAGTCTCCGTGGCGGCTTGTGTGGTTTGTTGTGTTTGTTTTGTTGTGGTTGTGGTTGTGGGTGTGTGGGTGTGGTGTGTGTGTGTGGTGTGTGTGTGTGTGTGTGTGTGTGTTGTGTGTGTGTGTGTGTGCTTGTGTGTTGTGTGTGTGTGTGTGTGGACAGTGAAGAGACAGTGAGAGAGAGAGACAGAGAGACAGAGAGAGAGAGAGACAGAGAAAGAGAGAGAGAGAGAGAAGAGAGAGAGAGAGAGAGAGAGAGAGAGAGAGAGAGAGAGAGAGAGAGAGAGAGAGAGAGAGAGAGAGAGAGACAGACAGAGAGAGAGCACTTATGTACCTCCATCATGTTTCGAAAAGATTAAATATATCTTCCATCGATAAATCATCCCAGTTGTGTTTCTTCTCGCTTGTATTACTTATCAGACTTTTCTTACTACCCTTCTTATTATTCCTTCTTATTGTCTTCTTCCCTCTTCCTTTTCATTCTCAATCCCTCTCACCTTCCCTTTCTTTAAATGTCAACAGGTATTTTCTTATCCCGTGGAAAAGTTTTTTTTTTTATTATATGTGGCAAAATGTAGAAAAAACTCAGGAAATTATAATTAATATGTCTCAGCTTGTCTTTCGAAGTAATTGATTTTTGGAGGACGGCAGACTTATCGTTGCCTTCTTGTTTCTCATTTTCCAAATTTATTTATTTTTTATTCCATTATTATGAAAACTTTGAGGACAGCAGAGTCATTCTGTATCGTTTGTAATTTCCAGGCTGACATATCTTTTCTACAAGTTATCAAACTTATGCATTATTTTGCAACCTCTTTGCATAATCACTACCTCCTTCTCCCTCCCTCTCCTCCTTTTCCTCCCTTCTCCCTCCTTTCCTCACCCCACTCCCTTCTCCTTCCCTCGCCCCACACCCTCCCCTTCTCTTGCCCCAACTCCCCCTTCCTTCACTCCATTCCCTCTCCTTCCCTCGCCCTACTCCCTCCCCTTTCCTCATCCCCCTCCCCTCCTCTTCCCTTATCCCCAATCCCCCCTTCAGCCTTCACCCCCACTCCCCCTCCTTCCTTTCACCCCCACTCCCCTCCCCTTCTCTCGCCCCCCTCCCTTCCCCTCCTTTCACCCCAACTTCCTTCTCCCTCTGTTAACTCCCGACATAATCAAATCAAGGAAATCACCATGCACGGTTGCAAACAATATGATACGCTGGGAATCACACGCTCAACGAGATACAGCGTCGTAGAGAGAGATAGGCAAGGAGAAGGAGAAGGAGAGAGGGAGAGGGAGAAGGAGGAGAGAGGGAGAAGGAGAATGAGAAGAAGAAGGAGAAGGAGAAGGAAAGAGAAGGAGGGAGAGGAGGGAGGGAGGAGGGAGGGAGGAGGAGAGAGAGAGAGAGAGAGAGAGAGAAGAGAAGAGAGAGAGAGAGAGAGAGAGAGAGAGAGAGAGAGAGAGAGAGAGAGAGAGAGAGAGAGAGAGAGGAGAGAGGAGAGAGAGAGAGAGAGAGAGAGAGAGAGAGAGAGAGAGAGAGAGAGAGAGAGAGAGAGAGAGAGAGAGAGAGAGAGAGAGAGAGAGAGAGAGAGAGAGAGAGAGAGAGAGAGAGAGAGA
>NW_020869955.1:97129-99629 GCF_003789085.1 Penaeus vannamei | reverse complement strand
TCCCTCCATCTCACCTGCCCTCTTCCTCTCTCCCCCCTTACTCCTATTATCCCTTTTTCACTCCCTCCTCCTCCCCTCTATAATCCACTTCCTCCTCCATCTGCCCTTCCTACTTCCTTCTCTCCCTCCCTCCCACCTGCCCTCCCTCCCTCCCTCTCTCACTTCTCTCTCTCCCTCCCCTCGCTCCCTCCCCCTCCCTCCCTCCCTCCCTCCCTCCCTCCCTCCTTCACCTGCCATCCCCCTCCCACTCTCCCACCTCATTCGTATTATCCCTTTTTTCATTCCCTCCTTTCCTTCCTCTCTTATACTTTCACTCTCCTTCCCTCCCATCTACTCTCCCTCCCCTCCCTCCCCCTCTCTCTCTCCTCTCTCTCTCTCTCTCTCTCTCTCTCTCTTCTTCTCTCTCTCTCTCCCTCCCTCCCTCCCTCCCTCCCTCCTCCTCCCTTCCCTCCCTCCTTCCCACCTGCCATCCCTCCCTGCCCCTCCCTCTCTCCCACCACATTCGTATTATCCCTTTGTCACTCCCTCCTTCACTCTCTCCTATACTTCCACTCTCCCTCCCTCCACCTTCTCCCTCCTCCTCCCTCCCTCCCTCCCACCTACTTTCCCTCCCTCCCTTCCTTATTTTTCTCCCTCTCTCCATCCCACCTACTCTCCCTCCTCCCTTCCTGATTTTCTCCCTCCCTCCCTTCCATCTACTATCCCTCCCACCTACTCTCCCTCCCTCCCTTCTATATTTTCTCTCTCTTTCCTCCCACCTACTCTCCCTCCTCCCTTTCTCCCCCCCCCCCTCCCCATCGCCAAAGTGTGTCCTCAATAAAAGAGTCTCCCTTTATGATCTTCATATATTCGCTTCCTTTCAAGATGGTTTATCGGTTGGGATTCGCTGTCTCGTAAAGTGTGAATCGTACTCCGTTCTTTCCTATTTCCCCTTCCCCCCCTTTCCCCCTTTCGTCTCTTCTATTTTCCCTTTTCTTACTTTCATTCTCTCTTTTTTTTTTTTTTTTCCTACGTTTTCCGCTTTCGTATCTTCTCTTTTTCCCATTTTCCCCACTTTCTTTTTTTTCGATTCTCCTCTCCCCCCTTTCTCGAATATCACCTCTTTCTCCTCTCTCCTTTCTCCTTTCCCCACATTCCCCTCTTTCTCCTCTCCCCACTTTCTCTCCTTTCGCCTCTCCTCTTTCTTCTTCCCCCTATTTCCCCCCTTTCTCTTCTTTCTCCTTTCCCCACATTTACCCTCTTCTCTTCACTTCTCTCTCGTCTCTCCTCTTTCTCCCTCTTCCCCCGCTTTCATCTCTCATTTTCCCATATTTCCCCTCTTTCATACCTCCTTTTCTCCCATTTCCCCTCTTTCACCTCTCCTTTTCTCCCATTTCCCCTCCCTCCCTCTCTCATTCTTCTTTTCCCTCTTTCATATCTCTTTCCGTTTCCCGTGCGGAGATTCTTATCAAGTGGTCGTATCCTTAAGAGAATTATCATGGCCTTGCTCTTTCCCATGTTGCTTTCAAAATCATTTTTTTTTTTTTAGGAGTTTATAGAGGTGGGAGGAGGAGGAAGGAGGAGGGAGGGAGGGAAAGGGGAGGAAGCGGAGGGGGAGGAGGAAAAAGGAAGGAAGTGGTGGGGGGAAGGGACAGAAAAGAAGGTTGAAAGGGGGGAGGGGAGGGAGAAAAGGGAGAGGAGGAAGGGCGGAAGGAGGAGAAGGAAGGGGGGGAGGGGAGAAAAGGGAGGTTGAAGGGTGAAGGGGAGGGGAGAGAAAGGAAAAGGAAGGGATTAAAGGAGAGGAAGGGAGGAGGAGGGAGAAAGGGGTTAGAAGGGGAGGGAAGAAAGGAAGGGTAGAGGGGGGAAAGGAGGGTAAAGAGGGAGGAAGAGAAGCAGGTTAGAAGGAGAGGGAAGGAAAGGGAGAAGGGGAGAGAGAAAGGAAGGAAGGGGGAGAGAAAGGAAAGGGGATGGGAAAGAATAAAGGGATGGAGAGAAAAGAGAAGTTAGGGAAAGGAAAAAATGAGGGGTTGGAATGCAAAGGAAAGAAAGGGGGGGTTAGAGCCAAGGAGGATAAAGGAGGGTTAGAGGACAAAGGAGAATTTAGAGGAAAACAGAGAAGAGAAGGGAGAGAAACGACAGTAGGAGAAGGAAATACAGAAAAGAGTTAGAAGCGAAGAGACTGGAGGCTTACGAAGAGGAGAAAAAGGAAAAAGGGCTTAGAGGAGAGGAAGATAAAGGAAGGGTTAAAGGAAAAAGTTATGGAAGGGGAAAGAATGGGAGATGGTTTGTGATACATGCAATGTGTTCCGTTATAGATGGTGCACTGAACAGGGAAATAGTTATCATGGAAATATGGAAGAATATAAAAAAAATCATAATCATGATAATGATAATGTTGTTCTGGTGAAAATATCAATAATAATGACAACAAAAATAGCGACAACACAATGATAGTAACAACAATAACAATTATGATAATAATAATGGTAATAACAGCGATAGTAATAATGATAATGGCACT
>NW_020869955.1:87129-92129 GCF_003789085.1 Penaeus vannamei | reverse complement strand
ATAATAATAATAATATTGATTATAATAATAGTGAAAATAACAATAATAATAAGAAGAACAACAAAACTGTTCATAATAATGACAGAAATAAAAACAGTGATAAGGAAAACGACAATAACACCACCTGGCTAGCTTTTTTCAAACCAGTTCGGAAAAAAATCGGAGCTTCACCCTCAAAACAACCGACCCCCCACACCCACCCCACCCCCCACCCCGCCAAGGAATCCCGGCCGGCGCTCCTAACCTCAGGGCGTCATATATTAGTTAATAACTTAGATTTATTAAGGGTTGTTGACTGTAGGTTAAAAAGCGAGTGTTTTGGTGCCTCGTTGCTTCGTTGGGAGGGGTTTCAATAGGATAAGGGCTTTTATAGGAAAAGTTGTGGTCCAACGTTTAGATACATATTCGTGCAGATAAACAAGACGCAAGTTCACACACACATACACACACACACACACACACACACACACACACACATACACACACACACACACACACACACACACACACACACAACCACACTCACACACACAGACACACGCACACGCATGCAAATGTATATGTATCTTTAAATACATGTGTGTGTGTGTGTGTGTGTGTATGTGTGTGTATGTGTGTGTGTTATTTGCAAACTCACAAGCACGCAAATGGACACAAAACCCATCTTATACACATACATAGAAAACCTCTCTCCCACCCCTTCTTACATATAAGACCCGTATAAATTGGCCTTAAAAGAATTCCTCAATCCCCAATATAAAACCAGTCCATACGAATATATACACAAGACTCCAAAAGCATCCCCCCAGAAGAAGAAAACAAAGATAAATTCTCTGAGATCCAAACTTTAAAAAAAGGGACAATAGAACCCCCAAAGTATAGGGAATCAGATAAAATATCAGGAGGATCGGAATGCCTCGCGCTTCACCGCCCGGGATCCTATTCTCTATGATCGACGGAGCGTTATGATGGATACAGTGTTTCCTTCCTCTTGCCTCGCTCGCTGTTGTCACTGTTACTTGATGTTATTATGCTGAAAATAAGACTGACGGAATGGTTACTTTTTAAAGATTATTGTTGTTGTTGTTTTTGTTCTTGCTGTCGTTGTTACTGTTATTGTTGCTGTTGGTATTATTATTATAATTCTATTACTGTTATCGATTGTTATTATTGCATATAAACAATTACTTTTGCCATCAGCACTTGTCCTTAGTATTGTTTTAGATATTTTTACTCTCTGCACATATGAATTTTCTCTTAATTATTGTGGTTGTCTTTATAGTTATCATTATCATTATTATAGTTACAATCATTGTTATTACCACTGCTATCTCTCACACACATTTTTTCCCCATAATCTTTCCCACTATTTCTCTTTCTGACGCTTTTGCTCATTCTCCCTAATTCTTTCTTATTCTCCTTCTCTCTCTCTCTCTCTCTCTCTCTCTCTCTCTCTCTCTCTCTCTCTCTCTCTCTCTCTCTCTCTCTCTCTCTCTCTCTCCTCCTCACTCTCTCACTCCCCCTCCCCTTCTCTCTCCCTCATATATCATCCCCCTCCGCATCCTCCCTCTCTCCCTCCCTCTCTCCTTCCTCCTCTTCTCCCCCATACACCCAGTATCTAATCTCCCTCTCCGTTACCTTCCCCCCCCGCATCTCCCTCCGCTTGGATACCCGCGGGCGTAGGCGAGAGAAGAGTCCCTTGGATCGACAGCACAATGCAGGTTCGCGGGTTCGAAACTCTCAAAACTCATCTCCTGATACCATCTGAGAACCTGATACCTGCCGCAGCCTCCAAAGGACCCGAGGCTGAAAGAGGAAGGAGGAGGAGCTGGACAAGAGAGGTGGAGGAGGAGGAGGTGGACAAGGGAGGGAGGAGGGAGGAGGACAGGAGGAGGAGCTGGAAGAGAGGTGGAGGAGGAGGAGCTGGACGGAGGAGGAGGTGGACAAGAGAGGGTGGAGGAGGAGAGGGGACAAGAGAGGGTGGAGGAGAAGAGGTGGACAAGAGAGGTGTAGGAGGAAGAGGTGGGAGAGGTGGAGGAGGAGTGGACAAGAGAGGTGGAGGAGGAAAAGGAGGGTAAGGGATAAGGGAGGGGGTGTTGGAAGAGGAGGACGGGGATAAGGGAGGTGGGGTAGAGGAGGAAAAGGAGGTGGACAAGAGAGGGGAAGGAGAAAGGAGGTGGAGGTGGTAGAGGAGGACAAGAGAGATGGAGGAGGAAGAGGATGACAAAGGAGGTGGAGGAGGACGAGGAGGACAAGGGAAGCGGAGGAGGAAGATGAGGATGAGAGAGGTGGAGAAAGTAGAACAGGACGATAAAGAGGAAAGAAGGGAGGAGGAGGAGGAGAGAGGAGGACAATGAAGCTGGAGAACATGGCGTAGGAGAAGAGGGGGAGGTGAGTAGGAAAAGACAAGGAAGGAGGAGAAATTAAACAAGAAGGAAAGGAGGAAGAAAGCACAGCAGGATGAGACGTAGGGAAGAATATAGAAAACGACAATTGTCGAAAAGGAAGAGGGGAGGAGAGAGGAAGAGATGAGAAGGGAAGAGGTGAATAGAGAAGAGAGGAGTGGGAAAAGGAGGAGAAGGGAAGAGAGGAGTAGGGAAGGGAGGTGAGAGGGTAAGGGTAGTAATACATACACGCATTCTTCTTCTTTCACTGTCAACCGTAGTCCTAACAACTTCCCCCTACCCCCCCCTACCCCCTCTCACAGCTCCTCCAGCTTATCTCGGTTCCTCGAGTGGCTGGGGAGGGGGGTGGAGGGGGGGAGGTAAGGATTTTCTCTTTGAAATCGTGTAGTTTGGGTGCCCCCTTTTTATCTCATTTTTTTCTTTCTTTCTTTTCATTCTCTAAGTCTTGGATGTTTGTATGTTTTTTTCTATTCTATTCTTTCCTTTTAAAGGGCGCTACTGTTGAAGTTTAATCTCTTACTTTTTTTTCTTCTTGTTCCTTCCATTTATGTATGTGCTGCGTTGATATGTAATCATTCGTTATATCGTGTCATACCGTTATACCTACATCAGCGTCTGTACGTGTCCCCTCTTGCGACGGTGAATAGGGAAATTCACCTTTATTATCCTAGTTTCCATTGAGACCTGAAAGCCCCAAATGCCTATGAGCATCTTCATCCACTGGCAGGGTGTGTCGTCATCCCTTACCCACCTGTGCAATGGCCAAGACCCTTTCCTTTTCTCACTTGGCGCTATCTTGCCATCTCTAATCAACCCCGAACCCGATCCTTGCAACACACACTCGACCGTGCCCTCATTCGGAACATTCTCAAACTGGCTCAGGGTCTATATTGTACTATTTCAGGCAATAAACTGGAGGCAGAACACCTGTTTTATCTATGTCTTTGAGATCCTATGCTATGAGGGTTTCACAAATGGTGGTAGCGGAGGGATTAATAATACCTTTTTTTTTACCTGTTTGCTACTAACTGGCCTGTTACCCGTTGATTACCTGCTGTTGACTAGCCACTCATCCTTTACCTTCAAGTGACATATACATGGACATCTTACCTATGTTAACGATCATTTGTTGCAGCATCTAAAATGGCGACTTTAACAGATCGATCCAAAGCCTTGTTTGTCTGATTTGTCACCGATTTTATCAGTCTCAGTCTCTGTCTCCCTCTATGCCTATATTCTCTGTTCTGTCTATTCTCTCTCTCTCTCTCTCTCTCTGTCTGTCTGTCTGTCTCTCTTTTTGATCTATTAGTCTGTGTCTCTCTATCCGTCTATATGTCTATATATCTATCTATCTATCTATACGTATGTCTATATATCTATAAATCTATGTATCTATACATCTATAAATCTATCAATGCATCTATATATCTATATTTTATCTATCTATCTATCTACCATCTATCTCTATCTATCTACATACCCATCTTCTTCCCATCCCTTTTGCCCACTCCCTTCATCCCTACCTTCCTCCTCCCCTCCTTCGCTCCTCCTCCCTTCCTACCTCCTCCATCCCCACCCCCCCCCTATCATCCCATCCCTCCCACTCTCCCTTTCCTCTCTCTCTCTTTCGCAATTTACATATAAAATGTTCTCTTTGAGCAATTACTCCAAACAGGAATTTGATTGCCATTATATATATTCTGACACAATGGGATTTATACACCAATTTTGTTCCTTTATTGGTCACGCCAGCAAAAGACACAATCACGTTCATTAACCCCATCCACTGTTAATTACCTTGTTGCTGAACTTTTACTTTCTCAATGATAAGTTCAATCACCTTTAGAAACTGTCGAATTTGGTCGCTTTCTATCGATAGGCTTAATCTTTCTCGCCCTTCCGTTCTTTCTGTTTGTCCATATTTATTTATAGACGTGTGTGATACCTTTTTAATCTACATCCATATAGCATACAAAAACAGCACCCCCCCAACAAAAAAGAGAGAGAGGAGAGAGAGAGAGAGAGAGAGAGAGAGAGAGAGAGAGAGAGAGAGAGAGAGAGAGAGAGAGAGAGAGAGAGAGAGAGAGAGAGGAGAGAGACAGACAGACAGACAGACACAGAGACAGAAAAAAAGAAAGAAAAGAGAGAGAGAGAGAGAGAGAGAAAGAGAGAGAAACAGATAGACAGCCAGACAGAGACAGAGAGAGAGAGAAATCAATTAAAAGCTTTTGGGATAAAAAATAAAACAGAGAATGGGTCCCCTATTTTTAGAAATTCGCCCCAAAATACGTACAAACAAAAGTATTCGTCGATTTCATGAATGGAACAGAACCATCCGTGAGAGGCCACGCATTCCGGAGTCACGATCAATTAGATAAAGTGGCGTCCCTTCTATGCTGCTTCTTTTTTGTTTCGTTTTGTTTTTAAGCTTTATTTGGTGTTTCTTTGTTTATTGTCTTTTTTCTTTCATTTATTTGTTTACTGCTTTTTTCTTTCATTTGTTTGTTTAGTTTTTTTGTGGTTTAGGGAAGAAAGAGATTGTCGTATGTGTTGTTGTTGTTCATAAACATTACTGTAGACTAAGATATCGCACTA
>NW_020869955.1:74629-79629 GCF_003789085.1 Penaeus vannamei | reverse complement strand
TGAGACTGTCACGAGGGGCATGACAGAGCGCCCATCCCGGACAACTGTCGTGGCTTTCCTGACGAGGTCGTACATTCGACGCCGACGCAGAAATGGCCCAAACAAACGCGTCGAACCGAATAGCAGGCGTGTGGAGTATGCCTTAATTCCAATTACCGCTTAACGAAGCCTTGTCGGTTGTTACTGAGAGAGAGAGAAGAGGAGAAAGAGAGAGAGAGAGAGAAGAGAGAGAGAGAGAGAGAAGAGAGAGAGAGATGAAGAGAGAGAGAGAGACAGGCAGACAGACAGACAGACCGAGGAGAGAGAGAGAGAGTGGAAGAGAGACAGAGACAGAGACAGAAAGAAGACAGACAGACGAAGAGAGTGAAAGGAGACAGACACGAGACAGACAGAGAGACCGAGAGAGGACAAAGAGAGAACAGAAACAAAGACAGAGAGAAGACAGAGAGAGAGAGTGAAAGAGAGACAGAAACAAAGACAGAGAGAGAGAGAAAGAGACAGAGACAGTGATAGACACAGACACAGAGAGACCGAGAAAGAAAAAAAAATAGCCACCACGGAATTTCATTCTTGGTGACGAAGGGGCAAAAAACGGACGAGCAGCCCGGGAAATATATAGTTAATTTTCGCGTCATTGCGCCAGAGAAAAATATAAAGCCATCGGGATAATTGCAGCCATTAACATCCCGTTCCCTCCGCTCGTCATCCACGGGCGGCCGAACCGGGAGGACGGAGGGAATGGGATGGAGAGGAGGGAGAAGAGGGAGAGAGAGAATGAGAAGAGGGAGAGAGACCGAGGAGAAGGAGGGAGAGAGAGAGAGAATAAACCGAGGAAGAGGAGGGAGAAGAGGGAGAAAATAAACCGAGGAAGAGGAGGGAGAAGAGGGAGAGAGAGAATAAAACCGAGGAAGAGGAGGGAGAAGAGGGAGAGAGAGAATAAACAGAGGAAGAGGAGGAGAAGAGGGAGAGAGAAAATAAACCGAGAGAAGAGGGAGGGGAGAAGAGGGAGAGAGAGAATAAGACCTGAGGAAGAGGAGGGAGAAGAGGGAGAGAGAGAATAATCCAGAGAAGAGGGAAGAGAGGAGAAGAGAGGACAGAGAGAGAGAATTAAACTGAGGACCGAATAACCGGAAGAGGAGGAGAAGAGGGAAGAGAAAGAAGGAAGAGAAGAGGGAGAGAGAGAAACCGAGAGAGAGACCGAGGGAGAGAGAGAGAAAAGGAGGGAGAAGAGGGAGAGAGAGATAAACCGATGGAAGAGGGAGGGAGAAGAGGAAGAGAGAAGAGAATAAACCGAGGGGAGGAGAGAGGAGAGAGGATAAACCGAGGAGGGAGAAGAGGAGAGAGAGAATAAACCGAATTAAACTGAGGAGAAGAGAGAGGGAGAAGAGGGAGAGAGAGAATAAACCCGAGAAGAGGAGGGAGAGAGAGGGAGGAAGAGGAGGAGAGAGAGAGAGAATAAACCGAGGAAGAGGAGGGAGAAGAGGGAGAGAGAGAATAAACCGAGAAGTGGAGGGAGAATGAGGAGAGAGAGAATAAACGAGGAAGAGGAGAGAGAGATAAACCGAGAAGAGGAGAGAGAATAAACCGATGAAGAGGAGGGAGAAGAGGGAGAGAGAGAATAAACCGAGGAAGAGGAGGGAGAAGAGGGAGAGAGAGAATAAACCGAGGAAGAGGAGGAAGAGGAGGGAGAGAGAGAATAAACCGAGGAAGAGGAGAGAGGATAAACCGAGGAAGAGGAGAGAGAATAAACCGTGGAAGAGGAGGAGAAGAGGAGAGAGAAAAAACAGGAAGAGGAGGGAGAAGAGGGAGAGGAGAGAATAAACGAGGAAAGAGAGGGAGAGAGAGAATAAACCGGAAGAGGAGGAGAAGAGGAGAGAGAGAATAAACCGAGGAAGAGGAGGGAGAAGAGGGAGAGAGAGAATAAACCGAGGAAGAGGAGGGAGAGAGAGAATAAACCGAGGAAGAGGAGGGAGAAGAGGGAGAGAGAGAAATAAAAGGAAGAGGAGGAGGATGGAGAGAGGAACGAAGCAGATGAACATGATGGGATGAAAAGAGGGCAACAGTTAGGTGGAGGAAGGTAGGAGAGGAAGATAGAAGAACGAGGACGAAAGAAAAAGAAAAGAAAGAAGAACGAAAAGCGGAGGACGAGAGGAGGCGAAGGAGGATAAAAAAAACGAGGAAGAGAAAAAGGAGGGATGAGAGGAGGAGGAGGATGAGAGGAGGAGAAACGGAGGGACGGAGGACCAAGGAATAATGGAAGGAGGGTCATAGGAACTGATCCAATCTTCATTGCGTTGACTGACCTCTCGAAAGCCCTTGAATTCGTCAGCAGAAAAAAGGCTTTTTCAAGGATGAAGGAAAAAAATATTGGCCGCCACCACAAACCCGTGCAGCTCGACCTCATCAAATCACCGTCCCACCCCACCCCCCCACCCCCCCCCCATGGAGGCTGCTTGCTATGACGGTATGCGTTCGTGCGTGCGCTTGTGTTTGTTTATGTTTGCGTGTGAGATTCTGTTGTTGTTTTTTTTAAGTATGTTTGGATTTTATATGCTTTTTTTTTCGTTTTTCTATCCTGATATATCAAATCTACCGCTCTCCTCTTATTTACTATAAACATTCTTTGATCTAAATTACCAAACAAATCTACCTACTTCTAAGTATTTCAACAAAACGCACTAGTCAACTTGTCATCCAAAGGCAAATTACTAGAAGGAAAAGGAAGACAGGAAGAAAAAAAACAAGAAAAATTACTTTCCACCACTTTACTGTCCAAATATATATAACGCGCATGCACAGTGGAGCGCTTTTGATATGGAAATGAGTAAGCTAAGTAAGTCTTTATGTCCTCTTGACAAAAAGGAGAAAGTACGGAAGGTGAATATTTTCAGGTAGATATGGTAAATATGGGAGCTGTTTTTTATATCTGTATCTTACAGTTTGGATTATAAGTACTTATGAAAAGGAAGAACATGTGAATGAATATCAACAGATCCATAATAAAGTTGTATGCTTTCTATATCGATAAAACCTCATCGAAGAAGGTGACTGATTGATATTATGCTCCTAATCTTCCTCATCTCTTACAGCTGGCTCATGCAACTCTACCAATATTCTGGGACCTACAGGTTATTATAAAAAAGTAAGAAGAAAAAAAGAACAAATAAGTTTTAATGCTCCCCTATGGCCATACCCTAACTTCGGCCAAGACGTGTCCAACGAGGGTTCTTGGAGGCCATAGGAAAACTTCCTGTTTATGAGGGCCGATCTGCCCACATAAAACTATAATGTAGAATTCCTAGGGGGAAAAATAAGGTGGATAAAGTATAGTTGTAAACTCGACGGTATGTTGTCAGTGTTGCCGACGCTTTTGTTATATTTGGTGAGAATTTATTTCATTGCTGTAGATGAAGTAAGAATTAGGAGTAGGTAGGTGATCAAAGCGTATGTTTTATTTTCATTTCGCGCTATCTTTTGGTTGAAAAATATTTCAAAGCGTAAAAAATGCTTGTATGTTTCAAATGCTCCTGAAAAACTCATCTCTAAATATGTAAAATGTCTCTCTAAATGTCTCTTCTCTCTCTCTCTTCTACTCTTCTCTCTCTCTCTCTCTCTCTCTCTCTCTCTCTCGGGCCAATCTGTCATCGCCAAGTGAAATTATTTGTTGGGGAGATATTTCCCACTCAGAGAGACGCCGATTTTTCCTGGTCGTTTTTTTTATTCCAAACTTCGAATACGACTGAATTGCTAGTAAATATGCAACACAGATATATGTGTTGTGTGTAAAGTATATATTATTATACATATATATATATATATTATATTTATATATATATACTGTATGTATGTATATATGTATATTATATATATATATATATATATATATATATATATATATATATATATATATATATATATACATATATACATATATATATATATATATGTATATGTAATGTATGTGGTATGGTATAGTGTGTATATTGTGTATGTAATGTGTGTGTGCTTATTCACTTGAAAAGAAATAAAAACACCTAAAACCCATATACACATGCTTAATGAAGCTGAAAGATAATTTCGCGCCTTTCCCGACGCCTCAATTCGCGCTCCGCCATAACGACGACCCGATAAAACGCGACTAAATTCATTTTCGATCTGACTGCGCAAAATTGCCATCGCGCAACTTCACTATCAGGAACTTTTTTTTTTTTAATGTGTTTGTGAAAGGACCGGCTTGTGATATATACATAGGGAAGATTAAGCGGAATTGAATATAATGGCAACTGTTTAAAGCGAGTGTGTTGGGGGTTTTGTTAGCTATGTTTGTGAAAATTTGCATATGCTTGCGTGGTTGTTGTTTTTCTTTTTTTTTTGCTCATTTTTTTCAGGTTGTATGTGGATGATGTGTATGTGTGTGTGTGTGTGGTGTGTGTGTGTGTGTGTGTGTGTGTGTGTGTGTGTGTGTGTTGTGTGTGTGTGTGTGTGTGTGTGTGTGTGTGTGTGTGTGTGTGCTTTGGTTTTGTAGGATTTGATACGTGTGTATGTGAATGTGTCTGCTTGTTATATTAATCTATCAAATGAATATAACATGTATGAGGATGGCGTGCAATTGCTTAATAATCAGTTTGCATGTAAATTATCTTCATATTTGAACGTGCTTGTATATCCATCTATATGTATTTGCTATGTGTGTTTCTATGTAAGTCAATATGCACGTGCGTCCATGTATGTACGTCTTTGTATTTGTATATTTACGTGCATTTCCCCGACACGCGCGCAGGTGTCGAAGGTTCAAAACAAAGGGTCGCGGAACCTAATCTTACGTCACCTGTTACCGCATGACGAGGCGAGAAAAGCGACGAGTAATGGAACGAAATTGACAACGTGCATGACCTCCCCGCATCTTTAACGAGAGCGCGTGGAATGCATGAGAAACAGACACTGTCATTAGATGTATTAACTCTTCCCTCCATTCAGGCTTCGAAGCACGCACGGCTGCG
>NW_020869955.1:57129-67129 GCF_003789085.1 Penaeus vannamei | reverse complement strand
CCTCTCTCCTCTTCTGTCTTTTTCTCTCTCCTTGCCGTTTCCTCCCTTCTCTTTCCTTTGTCCCTGTTCCCTTTCCTTCGCGTATCGTCTTCCTTTATCTTCCTTCTTTTCCTTATCTTTCTTTCTTTCTCCTCCCCCTTCCCTTTCCCTCTTTCCCTTTTTCTTATCCCCTCCTCCTTCCTTTCATCCCTCTCTCTTCCCTCTCCCTTCATTACCTTCTTTCTCCTTCTTCCCTCTTTCCTATCGGTTTTCCCCGTCTCTTCTCTCCTTTCCACCTTCCGTCTCCTCTATACCCCTTCTTTTCTCTCCCTCTTCTCGTTCTCCCCTTCTCCTCCCTATCTTCCCTTATCCTCCTTCTCTCCTGCCCTTTCCTCTTTCCCGTTTTCTTATCCGCCTCCCTTCTCTCTCATTACCCTCCTCTCCTCTCCCTCTTCTATTACCTTCTTCTCTCCTTCTTCCCTCTTCTCTATCGCTTTTCCCGTCTCTTCTCTCTTTCCTCTCCTTCCCCTTCCCTCTCCCTCTTATCCCCTTTCTCTCCCTCTTCCCTTTCTTCTCTCCCTCCCTCTCCCTATCCCCTCCCCTATCGCCCCTCTTCCCCCATTTTCTCTCCCACTTCCCTTTCCCCTACCCCTCTCTCCTCTCTCCTTCTCCTCCTCCTTCCTTCTTCCCCTTCCCCCTACCACATTCCCCGCCTCTTCCCCTCTCTCCTCCTCTCCTCCTCCTCTCATCCATCCCTCCCACCCTCTCCCCTCCCATACATGATGAGAGTGCGGTGTTTAAATCGCTTGGAACTTTCGCTTGAAAATCCTGTTCTCTTTTTTTGTCTCTCTACCACGATAACCCCCTTTTTTTTGTTCTATTCGTCTCTCTCTGTCTGTCTGTCTCTCCTCTCTCTTCTTCTCTCTCTCTCTCTCTCTCTCTCTCTCTCTCTCTCTCTCTCTCTCTCTCTCTTTCTCTCTCTCTCTCTGCTCTCTCTCTCTCTCTTCTCTCTCTCTCTCTCTCTCTCTCCTAACTCTGTCTATCTATCTCTTTAGCTATATGTCCATCTATCTATATATCTATGTATCTATCTATCAGTCTTTCTCTTTCCTCATTTCTTTGTCCCAAATTTCAAAGCGTTTTTCTTTTCTTTTCTTTTTTTACGCATCTGAATGCCGAGAGAGGGAACAGCTCGAGTTGCATTACATTGCATCCTGGCAATTGCTTTCTTCCTTTCCCTGGTTGAAAGAAGGAACTGAAAAGGATATTAGCGAACAGGTGGAGAGAGAAAGAGGAAGAACGGGAACTCTTAAGCTATAGTTTTTTTTTTTTTTTCTTTTTTTCTTTTGTTGGTATGTGGATTTCCCTTCTGTTTGTTGTGTTTTTCTTCTCTCCCAGGATTCCTTATCTTTTTTTTTTTTTTTTTTTTTTTAAGATGCTAATATTGTTGTTGCTTTTGTCATTGTCGCTATCCTGTGTATTGGTCTTAATCTCATGAATAGTATTAATGCTATTACCTTTATGAATACTTTGGCTATTGATAGTAATATTCTTATCACTATGGTGTTATTTCAGTGTTCTTTATATTATCTTGTCGCTATCCTGTGTATTGGTCTTAATCATCTTCATCTTTATCCTTGCTGTTTTCATCACAGTTATCATTTGTATAATCTTTATAATCATCATTACTATCATCACTCTAATTGTCATATCAATTTTAGTTTTAATTTTACATATCAATTCTCATGTTTCATTCTAGTTTTTTTTATTGTTATATTATTTTGTATCCTTGTATATCAATGTCGTCAGCAATTATTATCATTATCATTCATCATTTATTATCTTTTAATCATAATTGTCATTGTTATGATTATCATAATCATTACTATGAAATTTATTATGTTTACTAACATTCTTATAATCATTATTGTTATCACTATTACCATTATCATCATCATCAATATTATTATTTCCATTGTTGTCATCAAATTCATTATCTTACTGCTAATACTACTAATACTCTATTAGTATTTACTATCAAAATCATTATATTTATATTACTATAATCATCATCATCATAATTCCCCTATTCAGTGAATCATAAGTAAGTACAAACTATAAACAGAATCTTAGTAACATCGACAGCCAAATAATTTTCCCTAATTATCATACATAACAATAACAGCACACACACACACACATTATATATATATATACTACATATATACATATATACATATACATACTATGTGTGTGTGTGTGTGTGTGTGTGTGTATTTTTTCACAGCAGCAATACAGGGAACAGAACCTTTCTCCATTATAATATTTTTTACAGTAGCAAATCAGTGAAAAAACCTTAGTCATGTCAGTTGTCAATAATTTCTCCCTAATTATATTTTTTACAGTAGCAGTGCAGCGAACAGAACAGTAGTAACACCAGCAATCAATAATTTCCCCCTTATTATCATCTTTTTAAAGCAGCGATACAGTGAACAGCACAACACCAACAATCAATAATTTCTCCCTTATAATTTTTTTTACAGCAGCAATAGTGCGGCGTCACCATCGCCGCTTCTGAATATAATCTCTTCCTTCGGCCAATCTCTTATGAGTGTCACCCTCATCGCCCGCCCATTATGAGGACCAGATGAAGCCCATTAATCCCCGTTCGCAGCTCGAGGGCCAAACCACCCTGGCACAGTGCCCATTAGACCTGTTCACTCCTCGCCCTCCGCCTCCAGGGTCCTCCTTCTTCTACGTCACCTCCTCCTCCTCTTCCCCCTCCTTCTGCCTTTTTTTCTGCTTCTTTTCCCTCGTCTCCTTTTTTTCCTCTTTCCCTTGCCCTTTCTCTGATGTCTCTTCTCTCTTCTCCTTCGCTCCTCTTCCCTCCTTTCGGACAGCGTGACCCCTGGCAACCGCTTTCCGACCCCTTCTTCTCTCCCTCCTCCTTTCTTCTCTTTCCTTTACCTTCTTCTCTCTGTCCCTTCTCTATTCCTTCTCCCTTTCCCCTCTTCTCCTCTTTCGTTCCTCCTCCTTCCACTCGGACACCGTGACCCCTGGAAAAAGCTTCCTGACCTCTTCTTCTCTCTCCCTTCCTTTCCCCTCTTTCTCTTCCCTTTCCTTTTCTCCCCTCTTCCCCTCTTCTCCTCCTTCTCCTCCTTCCACTCGGACACCGTGACCCCGCCCAACCCCTCTTCCTCTCCTCCTCTCCCCTTTCCTCTTGCCTTCTTCTCTCCTACCCCATCTCTCTTCCACCTCCCCTTTCCCCGCCTCTCATCCTCCGTTCCTCCTCCTTCCACTCGGACACCATGACCCCTGGAAACCGCTTCCTGACGAAGACGTCTACGTGAGCCTTCCCCCGCTCGCTGCCAGCTGGCATCCTCAGCTCTCCTGACGAGCATTGACGACCATTATAAACAGGGATCGGAGAAATTGTTTCCGGGTGGAGGGGGAGGAGGTCGGGGTTGGGGGGCGGGGTGGAGAGGGGCGGGGTTGGGGGGCAGGGTGGAGAGAGAGGGGATAGGGTTGCAGGGATGGAGAGGGGCGGATGAAGGGAAGGGGGCGGGGAGGGAGGGGGTCACGTGGGGGGTCGGGGGGCGGCGGGACAGGGCGCAGGTCAGACGATATTAAAGTAGACAGATATTCAGAAAAAAAGAGAACCTCGAAATAAGGACGACGGCGGAAGGAACCAATCACTCGATCCCCGCGAATGTCCCTTGGCGAGAGGAGGCGGTCGCGGTGGCCTCGCTCCCGGCTGCTTGGAGGGGCGGGTCGGTCACGGGCTTCGTGTGGCGCAGGCTGCAGTCCTCCCTTTTTCCCTCCTCCGCGTTCTCCTGCTCTCCCCTTCAGCTTCGGTTCACTCCTTTCCTTTCTCTTCTTCTTCCATTCATTTCCTTCCCTTCTCTTCCTTTACCTTCTCTTTCCCTTCATCCCTTCCCTTCCCCTTCCCTTTCTTCCTTCCCATCCCTTCTCTTCCTTTCCTTCCTTCCCTTCCCATCTCTTCCCTTCCTTTCCCTTCATCCGTCTCTTACACTCCAGCTTTCAATTCTCTCCCCATCCTTCCTCCTATACTACACCCACTCTCCGCTCCCTTTTCCTTTCCACGCCATCCCCAACGCCCTTTCCCGATCCCCTCCCACCCCAGAACACACCTTCCCCAACCCCCTTCCTCCTACTAACGGCCCCCTCCCAGACCACCCAACCAACCCCCTATTTCCTTCCAGACTCCGTTCCACCCCCTACGTTCCCTCCCCGACCCTCTCCACCCACAACGCCCTACCCTCCCCTCTCCCCGACACCTTTCCACCCCCACCCTATCCCACACCCAACCCCTACCACCCAACACCCCCGCCTCCACCTCTCCTCCTCCCCCTCCCCGACCCCATTCCACGCCCACACCTCCATCCCTCCCCTCTCCCCGACCCCTCCTACCCCCCACACCACCACCCCTCCCCTCTCCCGACTCCCTCCTACCCCCAACGCCCCCACCCCTCCCCCACCCTCCACCCTCTCCCTCCCCGACCCCTTCCACGCCCAACATTCTCCACCCTCCCTCTCCCCGACCCCCTCCTACCCCCACACCACCACCCCTCCCCTCTCCCCGACTCCCTCCAACCTCCAACGCCTCCACCCCTCCTCCCTCCACCCCCCTCTCCCCTCCACCTTCCACCCCCAACACCACCTCCACCCCTCCCCTCTCCGACCCCCTCCCACCCCCAACGACCCACCCCTCCCCTCTCCCCGACCCTCCTACCCCAACGCCTCCACCCCTCCCCCCTCCACCCTATCCCTCCCCGACCCCCTCCCACCCCCAAAACCACCTCCACCCCTCCCTCTCCCCTCCCCCCTCCACCCCCAACGGCCCCACCCCTCCCCCTCCCCCCCACCGCCGAAGGGACCCTGGACCTTGGCCAAACAAGCCCTTAAAGGTGTAATTGTATGTCGCTTCGAGACCGCCTTGAGAAGGTCCAGGGCGGCGCAGCGCAAGGAGAAGGAGGCTGAGAAGGTCGCCGTATACAAGAAAAAATAAATAAAGAAAAAAAGAAAAAAGAAAAAAGAAATGAAAATGATAAAGAAAAAAAAAGAAAGAAAAAAGAATAAGAAAAGAAAGAAAGAAAAAAAGAAATAAAGAAATAGAAAAAAAAAAAAAGAAGTAAAAGAAAAAAAAGAAAAAAAAAACGAAAAAAACGAAAAAAAACAGGGAAATGAACAGCTCGACGTGATAGCGGAAGAGAGTACCCGCCGAAAAGCTGTCAATCGAGACATCTGTCATGCCGGTTCACACGGGCGCCGGTACGGAAAGACAACCTAGACCTCTCCCCCCTCCCCCACCCTCCCCCTACAAAAAAAATGCTCCCCCCCAAGAAAAAAAAATTAACAGAAAACGAGAGCAAATTGTACGAAAATACGTCCATTTCTAGATCCCACCAAGAAAAAAAATTAAAGATAACCACTTTGAAACGAGAGTAAATTGTACGAAAAATACGTCCATTTTCTAGATCCCCCCCCCAAGAAAAAAATACACGAGATCAAATCCAAAAATACGTTCCATTTTAAGTCCCCCCCCCCCCCAAGAAAAAAAGAAAACATTAACACTTAAAACCAGAGCAAATATACGAAAATACGTCCATTTTCTGAACGACATCATCCAAATCCTCTCTGTCTGTCTGTCGCAGCGGGTGTTGCTGTTCTCTCTGTCGACCCAAGAAGCGTCCGTCGTTCTCCAGCGGAATAACATCTCGACACTCGCGGTAACGAACACGGGGGGAGCGCAAACACAGGCCGGGCCAGAGGGTATAACGACCACTCCTCCTCTAATCTAACTACCTGGGGCACTAATAACCGTATGGAGGATAATGGGGTGGGTGGGTGGGTGGGCGGGTGGGAGAGGGGGGGGTTGGCGTGGATGAGGAAGGAGGTTGGGGTGGATGGGGGAGTTGGTGGGGGGGGTGAGGGAGGGAGTGGGGTAGAAGGGGAGAGAGGGGAGGAAATGAGGGAGGGGGTGGGGGGAGAGGGGGAGGAGTCGGGTGGGGAAATGAGGACGGGTGGGGGTGGATGGATGGGTAGGGGAGAGAGAGGGAGAGTAGGGTAGGAAAGGGAGGGGGCGGGAGGGATGAAGGAAGGAAGCAGGGAGGGGTCGGGTGGGGGACGGGCGGGGGACAGAGCGGAGGTCAGGCCCGGAAAACACGTGGAAACAAATGCAGGTGTGGCGTGCGTGTGTGAGGGGGGAGGGGGAAGGGGGGAGGAAAGAAGGAGAAGAAGGACGTAAGAAGCAGAGGGAAGGAGGAGGGGAGGGGGTGTTGATGTCAAGGAGTGAGGGAGGAGAAAGAGGAGAGGAAGAGGGAGTCATTTCATGGACGGAGGAAGTAGGAGGAGGAGAAGAGGAATCTTGTCAGGAAAGGGGGGGGGTCATGTCAAGAAGTGAAGGACAAGAAGGAGGAGAGGGAGAGGGATTCATTTCATGGACGAAGGAAGGAGGAGGAGGAATCTTGTCAGGGAAGAGTCATGTCAAAGAGTGAGGGACGAGAAAGAGGAGAGAGAGAGAAGGAGTCACTTCATGAAAGGAGGAAGGAAGAAGGAGGAGGAGGAGAAGAGGAATCTTGTCAGGAAAGGGGGGGTCATGTCAAGAAGTGAAGGACGAGAATGAGGAGAGAGAGAGAGAAGGAGTCACTTCATGGACGAAGGAAGGAGGAGGAGGAAGAGGAATCTTCTCAGGAAAGGAGAGAGAGAAGGAGTCACTTCATGGACGGAGGAAGGAGGAGGAGGAGGCGGAGGAGGAGGAATCTTGTCAGGAAAGGTGGTGGGGGGGGGGTCATGTCAAGGAGGTCAGTGGACCCGTCGGGCTGGAGCGCCGCCGCCGCCACCACCGTCTCCAGCTGTCAGAAAGTTCTTGGTCATGGTAAAAGCGACTCTTTCCTTCCCTTTTAAGAACGTTACTTGACATTTATTGCTGATATCTGTTGCAGAAATTGTCATGTATATTTTTCTTTTCTTTTCTTTTCGTTTCTTTTTTTTCCCTCGACATTGATTAAATTGTTGGCCGGATCAATTTTTGTCTGGTCATCGTACGCTTCGGGATATAGAAACGATAACTTGCCGAGGAAGCAACAACACCTGGCGCTGCAATCCCCTAGTGTGTTGATTTCTCGTTGTCGTAAAACCCGCGGATAATCTTGACTTCTGCTGTAGTTATTGCATGGGTTGAATTGCCAGGTGTAATATGGGACCAGGTGTTAGAGGCCGGGCGACTTATGAATAGGGGCGTGTGTGGATAAGAGGGGCATCCTCTCTCTCTCTCTCTCCTCTCTCTCTCTCTCCTCTCTCTCTCTCTTCTCTCTCTCTCTCTTCTCTCTCTCTCTCTCTCTCTCTCTCTCTCTCTCTCTCTCTTCTCTCTCTTCTTTCTCTCTCTCTCTCTCTTCTCCTCCTTTCTCTCTCTCTCTCCTCTCTCTCTCTCTCTCTCTCTCCTCTCTCTCTCTCTCTCTCTCTCTCTCTCTCTCTCTCTCTCTCTCTCTCTCTCTCTCTCTCTCTCTCTCTCTCTCTCTCTCTCTCTCTTTCAAACACACAGACACACATGCACATACATGCATGTAAACTACATACATATATAGATAGACAGATAGGTAGATAGACAGGTCGACTGACAGATTAAGATATATGAATACATACATACATACATGCATACATAGACATACATATACATATACATATCAGTATGAGTGTCTGTCTGTATGTGTGCATCCCTTCATTTTTTCCGCTTCTTAACTCGATCGCCTTTGTGCTCCGGAAACAATTATCTTTATGACATTGATACACAAAACACAGATGTTTAGAGACTCTTAATAACAGCCACGTATTGAAGATGGATGTTGCAGGGGAGGAAGCCTATGTTTAGTGTTTATTTATGGAAGACATAGTCATTACTTTTTTTTCCTTTGCCATACTGGAAACAAAGTACATACGGCAAAGTTCACCTTAATGATATGTCTTCTGCCTGTAGTGAAATTTATATTACTTAGAACATGTGTTTGTGGTTGTAAAAATGGAAACGAAAAATGAAAGAAATATAGAAAAAGCTATGGTATTGGCAGTATCTATTACGATTCATGAAGTTATTTATATAAGATTTACAAATCTTTTGATATAAGGTTTATGAAAATGTCATATATTTATGAAACTGTTCTCAGAGATTTATAAGAAAATATTAATTAGTGGAGTCGCTTATTCATTAGGGACAATATCATAATGAACTTTTTTTTTCTTCAGAAACTACTGTCGAAATCAAAATATCAATCTTTGTGACGAAAGAAATGAAGAAATGGATCAGCACAGTTTTTATTTTACTTCAGAAAAATAAGTGATAAGTGAACTGTATGTATGGATTTCACATACAAGTATGCTATGAATAAGTGAATATATATATATATATATATATATATATATATATATATATATATATATATATATATTATATATATATATATATATATATATATATATATATATATATATATATATATATATATTATATTATATATGGTTTTTTTCTATTTTCAGTTTCATCTGAAGTTAAAATGTCTGATATTCTTAACTTTCTGTTGTTTATACGTACGCTTTGTGTATCACTTTGCAAGACTGATTTTTTTTTTTACTTTTCATATGAGTCGACGTAGATCTAAAATATCTGTGCGTGAATCATTTGAAATCGTTTAAGAAACTTCCACCTCATGGAGATTTTTTTTTTTTTTTTTTTTTTTGCATCAGAGTTCCCGCCGAGTGATTCAGACAGAGACATTCCCGCATCCTAACGCATCTCACGCCCACGGCACGCTTGGCCTCCTCACCCCCCCCCCTAGCCGTCCACCCCCTCCACCCTCGCTCCTCACTCCTCTACCCCTCACCTCCTCTACTCCTCACCCTCTCACCCTCTCACTCTCTCACCCTCTAATCTTCTCCCCTCCTCTACCTCCCTCCCCCTCATCCCTCCCGTCTTCACCCCCTCACTTTCTCCCCTCCTCTATTCCCCTCTCCCTCACCCTCAACCCCTCACCCTCTCACTCGCTCACCCCTAACCTTCTCCCTTCCTCTACCTCCTCTCTCCCTTACATCCTCCAACCTCTTACCCCTCCCCTCTTACCCCCCCCCTTCCCCCTCCCCCTCTTACCCCTCCCCCTCTTAACCCCTCCCCTCTTACCCCTCCCCCTCTTACCCTCCCCTCTTACCCCTCCCCTTTACCCTCCCCCTTTTACCCTCCCCCTCTTACCCTCCCCCCTCCTTTACCCCTCCCCTCTTAACCCCCTCCCCCCCCCCCCCAACTCCCGGCCGCCCCCTGACTCCAGACCCTGAATTCTAAACATGTCCAGGAATATCCTTTGTATAAGATTCCCCTGTATCTATTCCCGTAGAACGAGTGTAGGGTAAGTTTAGGGCAGGGGTTAGGGAGCGAGGGGAAGGGAGGGGGCGGGGCCAGCATACCCCCCCCTCCATTGCCGGCGAGCGTAAATATTTGCTCCGTCGGTATAAACCAGCAACATGCCATGGTGGTGATGCCGTGGCTTCGGTGGTGATGATGCTTCGGTGGTGCTTCGGTGGTGACGCTGCTGATGACTTGGTGATGTTGTTTAGTGATGATGTTTAGCCTGGGTGATGTGGTGTGTGATGAGGTCTATTGGAGAGAAAGAGAGGAGGGGAGAGAGATAGAGAAAGTGAGGGAAATAGAGAGAGAGAGAGAATGAGAGAAAGAGAAAGAGAGAGGAGGGGAGAGATAGGAGAAAGTGAGGGAAATAGAAGAGAGAGAGAAAGAGATAGACAGATAGATAAAGAGAGAGATGGGGGGGGGGAGAAAGAAGAGGGAGGAGGAGAGGAGAGACAGACAGAGGCAGAGGTTGAGAGAGAGAGAGAGAAGAGATAAAGAGAGAGCAGAGCCAACAGAGGCAGACATAGACCGAACGAGACGAGAGAGATGGTGAGGGAGGCTGGGGGGGGGGGGTTGCACCGCCCTTGCGTCACGGGGGAAAAGATTCCG
>NW_020869955.1:47129-54629 GCF_003789085.1 Penaeus vannamei | reverse complement strand
TTCCCTTCCCTTTCTCCTTCACCCCTTCTTCCTTTTCCTTCTCCTTCACCTTGTCCTTTTCATTTTCCTCTTCCTCCTCCTTCTCTTCTTTTCCTTCT
Source organism: Penaeus vannamei (assembly GCF_003789085.1). Taxonomy (NCBI): domain Eukaryota; kingdom Metazoa; phylum Arthropoda; class Malacostraca; order Decapoda; family Penaeidae; genus Penaeus; species Penaeus vannamei. Next base: position 54,531 of record NW_020869955.1, on the reverse strand, counting down.
CCTCCACCTCCTTCTTTTTTTTCTTCTTCTTTTTCCTCTTCCTCTTCTTCCTTTCTCCTACTTTTTCTACACGTCTTGTGCTGTTGCTGCTGTTCCTCCTCCTCCTACCCCTATTCTTCTTCTTACTACTACTATTCTTCCTCTTCCACCTCCTCCTCTACCTTCTCCATCTCTTTTCCCTTCATCTCCTTCTCCTGTTTCTAATTCTTCTTCTTCTTCTTCTTCCTTTCTTCCTTTTCTTCTTTTTCTCTCCTCCTCCTCCTCTTCCTCCTCCTCTTCCTCCTCCTCCTCTTCCTCCTCTCCTCTTCTCCTCCTCCTCCTCTTCCTCTTCCTCTTCCTCTTCCCTCCTCCTCCTCCTCCTTCCCTCCTCCTCTTCTCCTCCTCCTCTTCTTCCTCCTCCTCTCCTCCTCTTCTTCCTCCTCCTCCTCCTCTCTCCTCCTCCTCCCTCCTCTCTTCTCCTCTCCTCCTCCTCTTCCTCCTCCTCCTCCTCTTCCTCCTCCTCCTCTTCCACCTCCTCCTCCTCTTCCTCCCCTCCTCCTCTTCCTCCTCTTCCCTTCCTCCTCTTCCTTTTCTCCCTCCTCCTCTTCCTTTTCTTCCTCCTCCTCCTCCTCCTCTTCTTCCTCCTCCTCCTCCTCTTCTCCTCCTCCTCCTCTTCCTCCTCTTCCTCCTCTTCCTCCTCCTCCTCCTCCTCCTTCCTTTCATCTCGCCCTTCCTCCAACCCCTTCGCCCCGGGGGTTCTGTGTCTTCCCCTCTAAGAACATGACAAGAGATTCGAATTCCTCATGACATGCGGTATCGATCCTCTTTCGCTCACCTGGCAACCACTCCGCCACTCTTTATCGGCTGTCTTTTGTTTTTTTGATGTGTTCTGACATCTATCTCTTATTTATTCTCTTCATATTTCTTTTTCTATAAGATATTCGTATATTTTTGAGGCTGAGTCGAAGCTGTTGTCTGCCGTCTTCGTGTAATGAGAACTACGGGCATAAAGCACTCAGTCGGGAATGCGCGTCAGTCGCTGTCTTTATCTAACAGCAGCTACTTCAACCGTCTCTCTTCTATGACCGCTACCAGACAAATTTCTTTATAAACAAGTAACCTCATAAGGCTTCATATCTTAACTAACAACAAACCCCGGCCCCAAGGAACCCACCAGCTATGAATAATAATGATCTCAGCCAGCCAGCTTATATTCTCGGTCGTCAGTGCATACATGCGGCCATAAAAAAAATTAAAAGATAAAAAAACATATTATTATCACTAACTCGAATGAGCTCCCAACACCCACTAGCAATTATAGACTCCACCCCCTTTTAGTAGTCCTCCACCTCCTTCCATCCACCGACTCCTTCCACATCCTCCACAGGACCCAACCCAACAACAGCTTCCCACGCCCACGCGCGAATATCCACACTCGCCATTGTCCGTGCTTGGGCGCCCCCTCGCCGCCCATTCCTCAGAGCTCGACAACACTCCCCTGCATCCGCCATTGTCCACCCACAGGCCCGTCATTAAGCGTCCCTGAATCTCCTGCTGTCTACCCATCAACAATGCCCCGCGCTCTCCCCTGTCCACACAAGCAAGGCTCCCTCCCTCTGCCGTCCATTGTCCATTAAACAACACCGCTTCACACCCTCGACTAATAACTCGCTCTGTACCCGCCGCAGCTCAGCCACCAGTATTCAAGCCTTTTCTGCCTTTGCACAACTCTAATGCAGCTGAGCTTTGACAAAGGGAAGTTTGTCTAAGATTTATATCGAGTCTGAATGTTTTCGAAGCCCTGGCGTCTTGGTGGGCGGTGCGCGCGGCTGCGAAGAATAATTTAAACATCCAGCCAAGATAAATCCCGAAGAAGATTTAGGATGTTCAGAAATATAGGACGAGAATCCCACCGTCTTCAATAGACTTCTTTCTCCTAGTCTCTGGAGGTATTTAGTAACGGCCTTTCAGTATTAATCCCGGTATCTATTTGATTTAGATATAATATCTTCATCTTTAAATCGAGGAGGAATAGTGGCACCCTTTCTTTTGTGTGAATAACAATTGCTTGAGTTGAAGGGAAGGAATGTTTGAATTCAAATAGGATACCGGGATTCTCTACTAAATTTCCCCCTCTTTCGATCTATCTGTCTATGTACAAATCAATCTATCCGTCTATCTATCTATACATACATACATGTACATACATACATACATACATACATATATATATATATATATACATATATTATATATATATATATATATATATATATATATATATATATATATATATATATATATATATATATATATATATATATATATATATATATATATATATATATATATATATATGTAATATATATATATATGAATATATATATATATATATATATATATATATATATATTATATATATATATATATATATATGCATGTGTGTGTGTGTGTGTATATATATATGTATGTATGATATGTATATATGCATTTGTCAGTTTGTCTGTATATCTATTTATCTATCTGCGCTTTTACCCGTCTTTCTATCTTCTTATCTTCCTAAAAAAATATTTATTTTTCTTTCTTTCTGTTGTTATTCTAGAGCTTCATTTCTCACGTTTATTACGTTAGTCTACATTGCTTACCATACTGCTTTGTGCCTTTGGATCTGTCACTAAAATTCGTAATGCTGATATAAAATATAAAAGCATTTGGCGAGATCATCCTGTGGTATCAGAAACTAGATGTTATTACACGCGAGAGTAACTGTCTCAAAGGATTACACTGAGAGATTAATAGGAATTCAAGATGACCTTCTTGGAATTCGCTGGCGCCTCATGCCCAGAAAATGACCCAAGGAATAGGGGGGTTTTCTGTGATGATGAGAGACAGGGCATCTTTTCTCCCGCAGCTGTCAGATCGTTTTGTCTGTGCATCACACTCTGACATTCGGAGAGCAGAGCCATTTTCTAGCGTGTGCTTCCAAGGTGGTCGTGGTCTTACTAATAGTAGTGCGTGTGTTTCCAATGGTTTATTCGAAGGGAGCGTGGTGGTCGTGGTCTTACTAATAGTAGTGCGTCTGTTAAATGTTTTTGTTATTTACGTTGTGGGGTTTCGCATGGTGTTTTTTTCTCTGTCTCTGTCTGGCTATTTATCTGTCTGTCTCTCTCTCTCTCTCTCTCTCTCTCTCTCTCTCTCTCTCTCTCTCTCTCTTCTCTCTTCTCTCTCTCTCTCTCTCTCTCTCTCTCTCTCTCTCTCTCTCTCTCTCTCTCTCTCTCTCTCTCTCTCTCTCTCTCTCTCTCTCTCTCTCCGTCTCTTGTTTTGTATCATTTTAGACTGCACAGTGTATGGCAAAACTAAAAAAGAGAAAACATATTCTCTTTTTATCAACGTAGTAAATTAAATTTCTTGTTATTTGATTTGCAGTCGAGGATAAATTTGATAATGCATTTAAATCAATTAAGTTTTTTTTTGTGGGGGGAGGAGGGGGAAGTTGTGCATGTGTATTATTGTACTAGCTGTTTTGATTGTTGCAATACTCTTATACTGCACTAATGTTGCAAACAAATTTATTCCGTGACTCACAATGCTCTACCAGCGCAGACACGAAGGTCAGCGCCGTTTTTAACATCAGCGCAACATCAAGGGCAGCTCTAGAAACGGAGCTTTGGATATTTTTTTCACTAAAGTACAACAATAATGAATAACTGAAATGCGATCAGTGACATCATTTGCAAAGCGTACGTAATGAGTCTCGATTGTCCAGTACGAATTTCTCAAGGTCGTTTCCTTGCATATCAAGTCTCATTTGCAAAGCGTACGTAATGAGTCTCGATTGTCCAGTACGAATTTCTCAAGGTCGTTTCCTTGCACATCAACAATCACGAAGGAAGAAGCACGATGATCAATAATCGTTGGGTTTTATATGTCTCCGGTTAGTAAAAGTTAGATTGGGAGGATATATTGAGGATCCGGTGTGTGTTTCTCTTTGATTTCCTGTTTCCAATTCTTTGTCTTCGTTTCCCTAGCGACTGAAAAAGAATATTCATTAAACTCCAAAGTATCAGATATATGCAGTCCGAAAATATTAATCATCGTGCGTAACAGAGTAGAAAAGTTGGAGAGTAGAATCAAATAAGTTGTCTCGAAGTGCAACAGAATAGTAGGAGAGCAAAGTCAAAAGGTTGTTTCAAAGTACAACGAAATAAACAGAATACTTGAAAAAGCAGAGTCAAAAAGCTGTTTCAAAGTACAACCAAATAAACAGAATAGTTGTAGAGTCAAATAAGCTGTCTCAAAGTGCCAACAAAATAAGTACACGCTGTTTACTTCAACTTCCTCGTCATCTCGGAGCGACGCCGTGACAGGGGTTCCGGGGAATCAGTCAACAGCTGCAGTTTAACATCTCGCTGAAAGTACAGAACAAACTTTTTACAGCTGCGTAATTCTGCCGTGACAGTTCATTACAGTGAGATGTCTCTCTTCAACTTGTGCTTTTGTTGTCCGCATATAAAAGAGAGGAACTTGGAATTAAAGCTGAAAGTAAAATGACTCGGGGAATAAAAAAGAAACAGAAAAAGGGGACAAAGCTGCCATTGCCCTTTTAGCGATCCAGGATAAAAGGATTAATTGAATGAATAGCAGCCAGTAGGACGTTTAGGAAAAGGATCGACAATTCAGGGAAATTAATCCATCCAGGCAATTCCATCAAGCTGTTCAGATGTAATGAGAGTCATACGAATTTAAGTACTACGAACTTTATGACAGATGGGAATTCAGCACAAACGTATCAAATTCTCTACCCAGTTGCTATTGTAAATCTGTTCAAATTATGAGCTTACATAGTTCTATGTTTATGTCTCTGTCTATCTGCATGTGTTATAGTTGTCTGTCTATCTGCCTACCCGTTTCTTCACAAACAGTAAATGAAGGTTTCATTATCTCTAAACAATTTGTATAGTTCGAAGAAAGGCCATTTTCCTAAGCTAAAGCAAAATCTAATGCCTGACCATTCGTAAGAAAATCTACCATCCGTTAGGTCATAATAAAAGATGATGTAAACATTCAGAAACAGAAGTCGCTCGGGTTCATGACGTCACAGCATAAAGACAAAAGAATTAGTCTTCACAAACACAAAAAAAATGTTATTCGTATTTTTTAAAACGCAGCAAGGCATGTCTATATAAAACGTCAGGAGCGCCACGCGCAGCTATATATATATATATATGATATATATATATATATTCTTCACAGCATAAAGACAAAAGAATTAGTCTTCACAAACACAAAAAAAATGTTATTCGTATTTTTTAAAACGCAGCAAGGCATGTCTATATAAAACGTCAGGAGCGCCACCCAGCAGTCACTCAGAAAGGGAAAGTGATCGACCACGTCAGCCTCTCCCTCCATCTAAGGGTTAAATGGAACATCGCACTACAATCAGAAATGACGGGACAGCCTGACATCTGCCTCGTGTTTTGGGCACGTGGACTTCTGTGACGTAATGCCACTTGATACCCTCGTCCCCAGCACAGCAGGTGGAGTTCCCGGAGAGAGAGAAGCAGAGTTTCATTGACAGTTCGCAGACGTGTTGTTGGATCAAGGAGTCTGTTCCACGGTAGGATTGCGTCACGGATTTCATTTCAGGTTTGGGTATTGGCATTGAAAGGTCTGGTTGTTGGTGATGCTCTGAAACGTTTGCTGTCATCGTGTCTTTCTTTCCGGCACAATGAAATGAGTGAAGCAAAGGTCTGTTTTCAAAAAAAAATTACACTGAAAAATTACAATAACGACACTAAATAAAAAAACAATAACGACACTAAATAAAAAACAATAATGACACTAAATAAAAGAGCAATAACGACACTAAATAAAAAAATCAATAACGACACAATAAATAAATAAAAGAATAACGACACTAAATAAAAAAATAATGAAAAAATATACACTAAATAAAAAAATCTAAATAAACAAAATAACTAAATAGACACAAAACAATACAATAAAAGAAAAATACGACGACACTAATAAAAACATGACGACACTAAATTACGACACGTAGAAAAGAGCAATAACGACACTAAATAAAAAAATCAATAACGACACTAAATATAAAAAAATAACAACAGCGATAGAAAAGCAACACTGAACAAAAGACACACATGATTACGATAACAAAGGCACAGCTCGTACCGACAGACAAGACACCGACCGCAGCGCCACAGAGACGCCCAGTGGAGGCAGCAAAAGCGTGAGTTCGGAGCACAGGCACCAGAACGAGTGTGGCGCCGGTGACGGACACTTGGCGTGCGAGCGTGCCTGAGCGTGACGGGTTGTGGGAGCCTCACCTGAGACTCATCTCTGGAAGGAGCGGCGGGCACGATCGGAGGGGGGGGGCGAGGGGGGGCGGGGGGCAGTGGACTGAGGCGAGGGGGCGGGGGGGGGGGGAAGGTCGTCTCCTATGGGGTTTCTTGGGGTTATGTTTTCTTTTGTTGAGGTTTGGTTATTATTATGGTTATTAGTCCCTCTGGTTCTGGTTCAGTCTTTTTGAGTGCACTTCTCTCTCTCTCTCTCTCTCTCTCTCTCTCTCTCTCTCTCTCTCTATCTCTCTCTCCTTCTCTCTCTCTCTCTCTCTCTCTCTCTCTCTTCTCTCTCTCTCTCTCTCTCTCTCTCTCTCTCTCTCTCTCTCTCTCTCTCTCTCTCTCTCTCTCTCTCTCTCTCTCTCTCTCTCTCTCTCTTCTCCCTTTCCATTTCCATCTCTTTCCCTCTTCCTCCCTCTCTCCCTCCCCTTTCTGTTTCCCTCCTCTCCCCCCATCTCCTCATCTCCCCCTCTCCTCTTCCTCCCCTTCCTCCCCCTCCCTTTCTCCCTCTCCCTCCTCCCACTCCCTCTCCCTCCCTTTCTCCCTCCCTTTCTCCCTCTCCCTCCCTCTAGATGCAAAACACAAGACCGATGAGGGTATATTTACGAAACCTTTGCTCCCTTTCATTAGATTCCCCGCCTCGAGGACCAAGCAAAATTTCGGACACCCTGTGAGGCGGCTTCTTCTTCCTCCCCGCCGGCGGATTGTCCCAAACAAGACGGCCTTTGTGCATGCCTATCGGGACGTAAATTGCCGCTGCTCACAGACGTCGATGGAGCGAGCGATAACTCCCGGCGAGGACGACACCGAGACGATAATTTCTTGGATGTAACACCTGCAACGCTGTCTCGGGCCCTTCTGTTTTGGGTCTTTTTTGTGTGTGTTGTTGTTTTTTGTTTTTTTGGTTTTGTTCTTTGGTGTCTCTTTCTTTCATTCTTCTTCTGCGTTTGTTCTCTTCGTCATTTTATTTCTCCTTTTTTGTGTGTCATCTGCTTCTTCTTGCTCTTTTTCGTCTCCTTGTCTTTTTTTTTTTTTTTTTTTTTTTTTTTGTTCTCTCCTTCCAC
>NW_020869955.1:39629-42129 GCF_003789085.1 Penaeus vannamei | reverse complement strand
GTCTTTCGGGGCAGGTTCGCTCAAGCCATTTGTCGAGTCATCACGGAGTTAAGGCGGTGGGTGTGACCGAAGCCTCCGACTCCGCTGGGTTCTCCTTGCGCTGCGGAGGAACTGTGAGGTGAGGGTGAGGTGAGGACTAGATTTCGGTTCGTGGGATACAGTGGAAAGAGCTGAGGTTGTATATTGCGAAAGCCAAGATCCGAGGTATTCTGTTTTGTAGAGTATCACATTTCATTCTGTCTTAAACGGTGTTCGTTGCCAGACATAACATAATCTCTCCTAAATCTAGTTTATTCAGTATTCTTATTTCCTAACCATCGGGGTAAAGGAATCCCGAAGTCAAATCTTGTCACAAAATGCATCTTACTTCTGTTTGGTCGCGAATAAAAAGTCATGTCATGCGACAAAGCCTTAGAGTATTACTATAAGTTGCCTTGACTGATTCTCGAGACAAGGTCAGGGATATATTTTATTGCAGTCTCTAGTTGGTCTTGCAATGTCCATCTGACGAGAGTTGTTGGCTTTGTTTTCTGTCAAACACATTCTTATTACTTTTTTTAATGATTTTCCTTTTATTTGTATTTTTTAAAATTATTAGTATTTCTACTTCCGCCTAGAAGGTTATGTTTTTGGTAGCGTTGGTTAGTTTGTTTGTTTGTATGTTAGCAGGATAACAAAAGTTAGATGCCATTAAATTTTGGCGGTGAACCGGATCCAGAAATGTTCTAAATTATTGCATTAGATACCCCTGTCATTATTATGTTTGAATATTTCTATTGTATCAGTGACCCTATGCCTTGGCGGAGGTATGCGTTCTATTACTTTTATCATATTAATATATACATTTCTTTTTCTTCTTTTCCTTTTTTGACAGGATATATCGTAATATATTCACATCAGATTTTTTTTCTTTCCTTCCCTCCCCTGTATCCCAGTGATTTAAAACGTATTTCGTCCTTCTCCTTTTGAAATATGAGGCTCATTTTCCTTCGGTTTCTTGCGCACGAATCTTTTTTCCTCCCCCGTCGGTCTCGCAGGCGTTCGGGTCCACAAGCCGTTCGCCTCGTCTCGTCTCTTCGTCTCGGATGGCCGCCGCCGCCGCCGCCGCCTCCGCGATCCATGTTGTCTGTGTCGCTGGCCGTCGCGTGGGGTCGGGGGTTGGCTGGGGGGGGGGTTATGTTGCAGATTTGGAGAGTTCTGTCTAGTTGGGTTATTTTTTTTTTATGTTGTGAGTGTGTGTTTGGTTTTGAATGTGGATTTGTGAGTCTGTCTTTTTCTGTATGTGTTTGAGAGAGGGAGAGAGAGAGAGAGAGAGAGAGAGAGAGAGAGAGAGAGAGAGAGAGAGAGAGAGAGAGAGAGAGAGAGAGAGAGAGAGAGAGAGAGAGAGAGACAGACAGACACAGACAAACAAACAGACAAATAAAAAAACAGACAAGGAGAAAGAGAGAGGATGCTTCTATCTCTATAAATACGTTGTACCCACCATTTAAAGCCACACGAACACACCTCCTTGTAAAGCACGAATATAATCACACACCCACAACCGCTGCCTGAGGACCACCTGCAACCCCGTTCCTCTCTAGCGATCGTCACTAATTAATAAACATCACAACAAGTTATAATTGAACTTCCGATCGCTCCTCCACACGCCCACGTTCCCACACCCACGCGAGGGTACTAATCCAACCTCTACACCGCCCGCGCCCTCAGTGTTGCTAGATCACACAGCACTACAGTTGCATCACCAACGGAATGAAATAGTGATAGATATACTGATAGTCGTATAAGTAAATATGATAAGAGACTATCTTTCTATAGCATTATAGCTCAAAGTTATATCTTCCAACAATCAACCTTTCTATAGTATTAAAGCTCAGAGTTATATCTTCAAACAGTCCATGCAAAAGTCGGCTACACCCAGATTGGTCCTCCAGTCGTGTGGTCGTTGTAGGCATCCATTGTCTCTTGCGCACAGGTATATTCACTTTTGGCAGATAATCGTTTTTCATTTCATATATATATATTATATATATATATATATATATATATTATATATATATATATATATATATATGTATATATATATATATATATATATATATATATATATATATATATATATATATATATATATATATATATATATATATATATATATATATATATATATATATATATATATATATATATATATATGTGTGTGTGTGTGTTGTGTGTGTTGTGTGTGTGTGTGTGTGTGTGTGTGTGTGTGTGTGTGTGTGTGTGTGTGTGTGTGTGTGGTGTGTGTGTGTGTGTGCGTGTGTGTGTGTGTGTGTGTGCATATATACATACACATATATATATATATATATATATATATATATATATATATATATATATACATATACATATATGTGTATATGTATATATATATATATATATATATATATATATATATATATATATATATATATATAATATATATTATTATATATATCCATATATATATATATACACATAC
>NW_020869955.1:19629-27129 GCF_003789085.1 Penaeus vannamei | reverse complement strand
CACAAGAGAACGGTCTGAAAGCAAAGAGAAAACAGGAGGAGAGGCCGATATAATTCGAGTAGAGAGAGACGAGTTTAGGTCCCAATTCCCCTCGTCCGAATGAGCAGTTGAGTGATGGCGGGATTAGCTGGCGAGGAAATGGAGAGTGGGATGACAGGGTGGGTGAGGGGAAGAGAGAAAGAGGGAGGGGAGGAAGGGAGAGAGAGGGGGGGATGGGGAGTGAGGTGGAGAGAGAGGGGAAGGGGAGTGAGGGAAAGAGGAGGAGAGAGAGAGGGGAAGGAGTGAGGGAGAAAGAGGAGGGGAAGGAGGGGAGGAGAAAGAGGAGGAAGGAGGATGGGGGGGAGAGGAGGAGAAGAGGAGTGAGGAGGAGAGAGAGGGAAGGGGAGTGAGAGGAGAGAAAGGGGAAGGAGTAGAGGGAAAGAGAGAGATGGGAAGGGGGTTCGGAAGGAGAGAGAGAAGGGGAAGTGAGGGGAAGAGAGAAATGAAGGGAAGTGAGAAGAAAGAGAGAGAGGGGAAGGAAAGAGATGAAAAGGAGAGAGAAAAAGGGGAGTGAAAGGAAAGGAGAGAGGGGGACGGGAGTGAGGGGAAAAGAGAGAGGAAAGGAGAGACATGGAATAAGGGAAAGAGGAAGGCAGATAGGAAGGGCTAATAGGGAGATGGAGATGGAGACGTAGGAAAGAAAAATAGAAATGAAAGAACAAGAAAAGGGGAAATGCGGAAAGAGGGGTAATGGTGAAGGTCAGAGAAACAGAGACAAAAGGAGTAGGTAACAGAGGAGGAGATGGAATAAACCAAGGAAGAGAAAGAAGGCGAAGGAAGAAAGGGGATAAAAGCAAAAAAGAAAAAAAAAAAGAAACGAAGCTTAAATTTCGAATACTAAAAGAGAGAAGAAAGGATACAAAGATATCACCAAATGTAGGAACAGAGACATAAATACAGAATCCGAGGAAGAGAGGAAGAGAGGGAGGGTGAAAGAGATTAGCGAGGACGAGTGAGAAACTGCAGATGATGTTTGTCCCACGTCGGCTCAGCATCTGATTATCTGCATCTTTGATTGCATTATCACAAAAGGCATTATTTCGTTGATTTTCTTTGTTAGATAATATTTTCACGACATCTGAAAATTGAGGGCTTTATTTTTAGGTAAATTCATAAATATCATATATATGTATATATATATTATATATATCTATCTATATATATATATATATATATATATAATATATATATATATATATATATATATATATATATATATATATATATATATATATATATATAATATATATATATATATATATACTTATACTTATACATAAACATATACTTGCACCTATGTGTCTAAACTAAAACTGTATACAGAGAAAATTAAGAACTTGTCTTCGCGTCCCATCTCTTCGTCGCTTTAGAAAAAAAAGTAGCGTCATAAGCAGCCCTCCTCTGCGTGCTGGGCTGCAACCCGGCCTCCCGCGCTCACGCTTGCCTGCGGGGAACGGCCGGCCTGGAAATGCGTGCATGATTTTTATAGCCCCTGTGTACTGCATGGCGTGTTGTTTTAGCGTTTCCTGCTCCGTATGCAAATTATCGCTGGTGTGTGTGTGTGTGTGCTGGGTTCATTTCCCGACCATCGTTGCTATTATTGTTCATTATTGGTAGGTTTTGCTATTATCGTTATTTCAAACGTTTATTCTGTCATCGGATGTTGGTGTTTCGCTATTTTTGTTATTATCGTTGTTGTTGGCATTTTCGCTGTCGCCTGTAGTAGTGCTATTATTATCCTTGCTGTTCTCATTATTGGTGTAATGGTCTTCATTGCTGATATTTTCTAAAGTGGAAATGCTGTAATTGGAATAATTCAAAAACGTACATTCTTTTTCTTCGCTCCTCCTGTTTCCTCTTCCTCTTTTCTTCTTCTACTACTACTATCACTATGCTACCATTTCTTCCTCTTCTTTTTCTGTTACCACTACATCGTCTTCTACTTCTTTTTCTCTCTTTATTTTTTCTTCTCTATTGTTTTCTTATTCTCCTCCTTATCCTTATTATTCCTCTTCTTCCCCATCTCCTTCCTATTTCAAGAAGATTGATGATGTTCGGAGGAAAAACGTTTTCCTCTGATGTTTACATGACCAAAAATGACCGTTTTTTTATCTATTTGTCTTATCTTCTTTTATTATCTGCTTGGGGATCTTTTTTTTCTTATCTTTTTTTCTTTCTTCTTGTAAACGGTCAACATGAAAGAATGGTCATTTTGACAAGAAATCTGATCCATTATCAATTTAGACAAATACATGTTCGTGCCATTAAATGTTATCATAGAAATTAAAGGAAAATATGGATCATAAGAAAAATAAGATCCATATTTTCCTTTAATTTCTATGATAACATTTAATGGTAAGAACATGTATTTATAATGGATCAGATTTCTTGTCAAAATGACCATTCTTTCATATTGTTCATGATTGTGTATACATATACATATATACATATATATATATATATGTATGTGTGTATGTGTGTGTGTGCGCGCGTGTGTGTGTGTATGTGTGCGTGTGTGTATGTATGTTTGTATGCATATAAGAAAACAGATAAAAAGTTCAGGAAAATAAAGTAACACGGAAACAGAAATCCAAAATAAAACAAGAAAAAAATAATAAAGACAAGAAGCAGGAAAAATAAGAGAAAAAAATATGATCCGGCAGAAAAAGGAACAAGAAAAAGACGAAAACAAACTCAGCGAAAAAAAAATCAGTGTTTATTTCGACAGGAAGCATGGAGCTTATTTCGGGATTATAAGGAAAAATAACCCTTAAGACAGGAAGCAAACAGACGACAAAAAGCGAGTCTGATAAAACTGAGTAGGAGAAGAGAAAGGAGATAAAGGGGATCCGTGGAACAATGGATATGAAAGCAGGTGGAAGCAAAAACTGCGATAATGGGAGAATGATAGATAGGTAGATGGAGTAAGAGTGAGATTGTGAAGCGACACACGCACGCGCAAATAAGAGAACGAGAGTGAGAGATAGGTAGGAGGGAGATAGAGAGACAGAGACAGACAGACAGAGAAAGAGAGATATAGAAATATAAAGAGAGACAGACAGAGACAGAGACAAAGAGAGCCAGTTAAAGAGACAGAGACAAACAGACAGACATAAAGAGGTATATATATATATATATATATATATATATAATATATATTAGAGAGAGAGAGAGAGAGAGAGAGAGAGAGAGAGAGAGAGAGAGAGAGAGAGAGAGAGAGAGAGAGAGAGAGAGAGAGAGAGAGAGAGAGAGAGAGAGAGAGAGAGAGGAGAGAGAGAAGAGAGAGAGAGAGAGAGACAGAGACAGACAGAGACAGAGAGAGACAGAGACAGAGAGAAGACAGACAGACAGACAGAGACAGAGAGAGAGGGTGGGGGAAGAGGTAGGAAGGGAGAGAGGGGGAGGGAGACTCTAATTTGACAAGTTTATAGAGGCAAGAGTTTACATCTCAAAAGGATGAAAGGACAGAGTTTATCCTCATCCCTCCCATAAGAAGTCTCTGTAAGGGCTTATATAGTGCCATATATGGGTTAAATCACAACTTACATGTGTGTTAACCAATGGCAACCACTTTCTTATTTTTTCTTCTTCGTAATTCACTACATCTGTTCATTCCTAAATATACATGTGTTCGTAGGATTGTACTATTGTATTTCGTAGACCATGCTGTAGTGCAGATTAGGATGAGACAGACAGGCAGACAAACAAAAAGACAGATTGACTGTTACAGAGAAGTAGCAGACAGAAGAAAAGACAGACAGACATATTAACTCACAGACAGACAGAGGAACAGCAGAGACAGAGAAACAGATAGATAGACTGACAGAGGAACTAATAGATACAAATAAAATAGAGAATCAGAGGAGCGACAGAGGCAGAGAAACCATACGGACAGACAGACAGACACACAGACAGATAGAGATACAGACAGACAGATAGACAGAGGAGCAACAGAGAGAGAGAGAAGGCCGACAGGCGGACTTGCAGACAGCCAGAGAAGCAACAAATGGAAGAAAGACATCCAGACAGACAAAGAGAGAGAAAAGGGAACAAGCGGGGCACAGAAGAAGCGAAAGAACTGAAGGCGAGATCGACAGGAGTCCCAGAGGTTGCGAGGGGCGTCGCGGGAGGCCTCTGAAGGGGGCGGCGCGAGAGGCCAGCTGAGGGGGGTTGGAGGACGAGTGTGGAGGGATGGAGGGCGATTGTGGAAGAAGGGAGGGCAAGTGTGGAGGGATGAAGGGCGAGTATTAAGGCTTGGAGGACGGGCGTTGAGGGTTGGAGGGCAAGTGTGGAGCGTTGGAGAGTCAGCTGACTTGTGTGTGAACTGGAATGAATGTCCACACCGTTTGGAAACCGTGGCTTCGGCTCTCGCTCAGGTTGAAATTTCATAAAGGAGACAAGGAAAGTGTGTGTATGTGTGCGTGTGTGTGTGTTGTGTGTGTGTGTGTGTGTGTGTGTGTGTGTGTGTGTTTTGTCTGTGCACGCGCGTGTGTGTGTGTGTGTGTGTTTTGTGTGTGTGGTGTGTGTTGTGTGTGTGGTGTGTGTGTGTGTGTGTGTTGTTGGTGGTGTGGTGCGCCGTGTATGAGTGGGTGAATACAGTGTAAATCCGAATAGACACAACCCATATCCCCTGGAGACACATCCCCAACCCTTCCCTCCCCTTCCTCGCGTGAGAGAAGCAAGCACCGTCCTCCCTCGCATCCCAACCGCGACGGGGATTCACTCACTGATTAGGGCGATATTAGATTCCTCATCGGCCGCAGCGAAGGGCCTATTATCGCCCCCATTATACAACTTCCGGTCAGAAGTGCGACGGGAGATGTAATTTACGGCGCGATGCCTCTCGTGCCAGCTGGCGAGGGGCGCTGCGATCGATACCCTGTGCCCTTCCGCCGTGTCCGTCAGGCCGTCGTCGCCCCGCGTGCCTGCGACGCTCTCTCGCCTCTTCCTGCTTCGCTCTTGCTTTATTCTTTTTTTCTATCATTTTGTTGGTTTTTTATTTTTGTTGTTTTCTTTTTTGTTCTTGTTTTTTTGTTGTTGTTGTTCTTGATTTTCTTTTTTTGTCTCTATGTCCTTCTTTACTCTTTTTTTCTTCTTCAACTTTTCTTCCTTCTCTTTTCCTTCTTATTAACTTTTTTACATCTGCTTTTCCCTTTTTTACTTTTTTCCTCCTCTCTTCCTTCCGGTTATTCCGACGTGCCCATAACTCCCCTCCCTTTAACCCTTTCTCTCCCCCTTCCCGCCGTGTCCATTATTACACAATATCCCTTACCTCCCCCTCTCCGC
Source organism: Penaeus vannamei (assembly GCF_003789085.1). Classification (NCBI taxonomy): domain Eukaryota; kingdom Metazoa; phylum Arthropoda; class Malacostraca; order Decapoda; family Penaeidae; genus Penaeus; species Penaeus vannamei. The sequence goes on along the minus strand of NW_020869955.1, from coordinate 21,804 downwards.
TTCCTCCCCCTTTCCTCTTCCTCCCCTCCCCTACCTCCCCCTTTACCCTTCCTCCCTCTCCCCTTCCTCCCCTTTCCCCTTCCTCCCCCCTCCTTTCTCTCTCTCCTCCTAGCTCCAACCTCCAATCAGCCCCCCCTTCCCTCCTCTCATTTCCCCTCTCTTTCTCCCCTCTTTCTTCCCCGGCAAAGAACGTGATAAGCTCGAAGACAGGCGCTTGACAGCTTGACAGGCAGCATCCGTCGCCGGGCAAGGAACGCCGAAGACCCGCCAGGACTCCTGTGGTCGCGACAGAGGGCGTCGACGGAGAGGAAAATGAGGGAAAATGAGGAGGCGTCTTGGACTCGTCGAGGGGAAGCCCCTGAGGGGACGGACGAGCGAAGTGAGAGGTCGTCTTCGTCGGGAGATTTGGCGGCGGTAGCTTGGCGGTTGATAAGAAGATGGGTGGAAAGATATGGCATTATATGGTAATACCATAAAGAGTAGAATCTATATACGATGAAAAGGTAGATAAATACACAGACACACACACATATACTATATATATATATATATATATATATATATATATATATATATATATATATATATATATATAGAGAGAGAGAGAGAGAGAGAGAGAGAGAAGAGAGAGAGAGAGAGAGAGAGAGAGAGAGAGAGAGAGAGAGAGAGAGAGAGAGAGAGAGAGAGAGAGAGAGAAGAGAAAGAGAGAGAGGGGGGGAGGGAGAGAGAGAGGGGGGAGGGAGATAGAGAGAGGAAGGGGAGGGGGAGACGGAGAGAGAAAAAAAGAGAGAAAGAGAGGAAGGGGAGGAGAGAGAGAGAGAGAGTATAATATTGCATAAATGTATGTATATATCATACATATATATATATGTGTGTGTGTGTGTATGTGTGTGTGTGCATCGATCTATCTATCTATCTTTCTATCTATAAATATCTATAAATATATATATATATATATATATATATATTATATATATATATATATATATATATATATATACATATATGCATATGTATGATTGCTGCATATATGCATATCGCTACATACAACAATTCATACATCTATGCTTCCATAATTACTGTACATACATACACGCAGATATGAATGGATGCATACATAAATCCATAAATCTATATGTCAGATAGAGAAAAAAGCCTACATACTTACTTACTACATCCATCCATGCCCGCCGCACCTCACACATCGAATACTTAAACGTATAGATGTATGCCTGCTCTGCACACGCACACACACACACACAGTCCTACACATATGATCAAACAAAACGTCCTTTTAAACATGAACAAAGGATGACGGAGAGGGGCTGTCCTGGAAGCCTCGTGTGTGGGGTAGATCTTGCGACGCTGAGACGAAGGCGTGAATTAGGTATGAAAATGAGATCCTGTCTATTCAGCCTTAATGACGCGATTTAAAGGCTCGTCCGCTGCTGGCAAAATATGCATAATGCGGTTCATTAGACGTGTGTCATGTCGGTTGAGATACGCGGGTGATATATCAAAATGTGTTCGCAGAGACGAGGTTTACGTGCAGAGATACTTTCAGAAACAATTTCTTTTCACAGGACTATTGACACACACACACACACACACACACATACAGACAGACACACACACACACACATATACAGACAGACACACACACACACACACAGATGTTAAAACAAATATTCATATTCAGTTACACAATTACATAAACCACGAGATACCACATCCAACTCATCAAATGTACACATGTGCGAAACGCAGACGCACTTCCAACTATCCACGTGCGTGACTACAGAAATGCACAAGTCTCGAAGTAATGACAGTCACGCACATGACACGCCCAGACACAACGAACGAGACATCCAGACACCAGGCATGTCAGCCGGAATAGACACATCCCGCCAAGACAGGAAGGCCGTGCCAGACGCGCATCAAATGGGCAGCGACTCGCTCTTCTATAGTCCTCTCAAATGGAGAAACAAGACGCTCGTGCTCGTAATAAAATGACAGAAGAGAGAAGATACTATTACAGCTGATAACGCCAGAAGATGAAAATGTATTCATACGTGACGAAACAAAAACAAAATCGGAAATAATCAGACCTCTGTCACGATGAAAACCCATTGCGTGTTCTGTCACCGGACACCGAACACAGGAGCACAATGGGCT
>NW_020869955.1:0-14530 GCF_003789085.1 Penaeus vannamei | reverse complement strand
TTCATTCAATTCATTATAATTAACTTAAATGCTATAGTTTTTCAATATAGAAGTAATTAATCTTCAACAGTATTTAGTATCGTTTAATTCTTACCTATGTGTCCGGTAATATACTCCCTACCCATAACCTGCTCTATTCTTCTTGCAGAGCTAATAATTATTATCATTTTTGCTTATCATTATCAAATCATATGTTCTCTCATAAATATTAATCCTTATTTTTTTTTTTTTATGTATTATCATTACTATTCTTCAATTCTCTATTATTTATAATTTATTTTACTCATTCTCTCCATATTTTAATTCCATTATTGTTATCAAATTTATTGTATTATTAATCTATTGTTATTCCGTTTTCATATCATATTCCAATTATATTTTTGTTCTAGTAGAGATTATTGAATTATCATTATTCTCTTTATCGATTATGAAATTAGATGTCTACTATTCCATTATCTATTAAGATTTATGTGTATTGCTTATTGTTTCTTTTCTGCAATCTCATTAATTTTTTAATCTTCGGCTGTCTTTATTTATTTACATCATTATAAATAATATCCATTCATTATTGGTTTTGTATATTATTTTAATTCAATTCATTTTTCATTAATTATTATCATTATTTATGCTATTATATTATCTATTAATCATCCTATCTCAATTATTCACTCTCAATTTACCTACATTGCTACTATTATTATCTTTTTTGATTGTTATTATTATCTTTTTTTATCTGTTCACATACCCCATTATTGTTATTATTATCTTTTTTATATTGTTAATCCCATTATGTTATTACTTCACAATCTCCCTCCTTCTTTCTGATATGTTTATATTCAAATTTAATCATTGTATATATATTATTAATCTATTATTATTCATTTATTTATTATTTATCTATTTCTATATATTATATTATTCTTATATTAGTATTTTCTTGGGGATTTATTTTATTATTAATTATTATTTGTATATTATTATTATTATCATTAATTATTATGCTAAATTCTATTCATTATATCTTCATATATATCATTGTTCAGCTATAACTCGTTTTCTTGTGTATCTTATAATTTATATAATTCTTAATCCATATTTTTTTCTATTATTATCCCCATATCATTGTATATGGCTTTTTAGTATCATTTATCATTAATACTTGTCATTGGTTTCATTCATCTACTAGATAATGCCCCATCACCATCATTACCATTTCACTCTATTTCCTTATATCTTATTCCATTCTGAATCATCTGACTTTATACTGTGGCACGTTCTCCTCTTCTTCCTTTTCTTCTTTTTTATTGCTATGTCTTTTGTTCAAATTATAATTAATTTATCTCCTTCTCATCCGTCTCCTTGCTAGTTATCTCGCTATGCGTTCTCCTATTGAGTCTATATCATTCAATTTTCTCGAAAGGAGAAATGTGTATGGACTCAGTGTACGTAACAGTTCCGAAGTTCTAAATTAACCGAGTTCATTTCGCCTCTCGTTACTAATTTGTCTCTTGCTCATCTGCTCTCTCTCTGTAACATCTATCTATATAATTATCAACTACCTCTCTTCATCTCTTTCTTCTCTATCTCTATCTCTTACACTCTCTTATCTATACTCTCGTCATATTACTCTATCCCTCTGTTTCTTTCTACTTCTATCATATATAAATCTATATTACTTTATGATATAAATTTCTTACTTTCTTATTACATATCTATCTCTACCATTTGTGGTTACTGTCAATTAATCTCTATCTCTCTAATATCTCTATTCTCTCTCTATATATATATCTATCATCAAAATCTATATTCTCTCTCTGTAATCTCTCATATATGTATTCTATATCTCTCTCTCGGCTGCTCTTCATTCTGCTCTCTCTCTAGTCTTACTCTTCTTCTATAGTGCTAATATCCTTCTATAAGTTCCAATCTATATATATAATCGTTCATATCGTATATAATATATCTCATTATCTCGTCCTATATCACTTTATCTATATTAATATATATCTCTATTCTATTCATCTTAAAATATATATATAATATATCTCTATTCTCTCTCTCTTCATTTTATATATTATTATAATATTATGTGTACTTATTATATCTCTTATTATATCTATATTATATTTCTATATCTATATATATTATCTTAGTATTATATTATACATTTATACTACATTGGTGCATATATTATATCTATATTTATATATTATATATATATCTCATATCTCTTATCTTATCTCTTCTATCTATCTTATATCTAGCTCTCTTTAATATATTTATTTTTTTATATCTCATATAGCTCTATATGATCTATACATATATGTATTGACGTACTTCTTCTCATATCTATATACTATATATTATATATATCATCATTATATATACCGTTTATATTTATTTGTTATATATTATATTATTATAATTATATATATATATTTTAAATATAATATAGTGTTATTCTTTAATATTCTATCTCTTCTTCTGTTTCTCTTTAACATTAATTCTATATATTATATAATATTATAATACGCTTCGTATCTACATATTCTATATAATATAATGTATGTTTACTATTATCTATTATATGATATATATATTATATATTATGTATATATATATACTTATATATACCTTATATATATGTATATATTAATAATCATTATATCATATATTATATATATTTATCTTTCATATATATATATAGTATATCGTATATATGTATTGTTATGTATTGTATATATTATGTATATATTTATTTATATATCTGATGTATGTGTATATATAACTGTAATATAATTATCTCTTCAATCATATGGTTTATGTATGTCTGTATATATCTATCTCCTATTCTATTTGTCTATCTATGTTCTATTTTATCTATCTATCTATTCTAGTTATAATATATATGCACCTATGTTATTATTGACCTTACTAGTATATCTATCTATACATATAATGTATATATATATATATATATTCTATCTATATTTATAATTCTATATATATATATATATATATACATATTATTACCACCAACCTCCAACACAACAAACACACACACACATATATTATCCCTATCCTTTATATATATATATATTATTATATATACTATATAATATACATATGCTATCTATTTATATATATATATATAAATATGTGGTATATATTATGTATTATATATATATATCCTCAATATGTATGTGTATGTATGTATATTCTATTATCTATCTAGTCCTTCTATCTATCTATTAACTACCATATTTATATAATATGTACATTATGCTTATATAAATATTATATATCAATATTATCTATTTTATATCTATATTTATATAATTATATATAATTATCTATATATTATACTATATATTTTTATATTATAGTCATATCATCCAGACCACACCACCACCACACATCATATACATTATACTATATTATTATATAAATATATATTATATATTATAATACTATGATTAGTTAGATATGTTAATCATTTATTATTATATTTATATTCTATATATATTTATTCTATTACTCTTATTCAACTTCTTATATATTTATATATCTACATTTATTTATATTTCGGTTTATACTATACATTATAAGTATATAGCACTATATTTATATGATTATATATTATATATTATATATATCGTTATTATATATATATTTCTCCTCAATTATATATCTCTATTATACCTATATATATGTATTATATTATATAACAGTAATACATTAGTATTATGTTTCTATATACTCTAATATCTTGTTTATATTATTTATTTCTATTATATTATAAATATATACATATTTATTATATCTATAATATTTTATTATTTTTATCTATATCTATATATTATTACATTATATTACTATACTTATATATATATATCGTTACTCGTCTATATACCTTTTCTCGTCATTATATTATATATATAATTATATATTATTCTATGTACTTATTATATATATACATTATTATACATATATGATACTACATTATATAATATATATATATGTATATTCTATGTCTCCTCGTATATATTCGATCTCTTCTATTTTATATGCTGTACTTTATATAATATGTATATATATATTGTACTAGTTTTCTATATGTTATATATATGTAATATATACTATATATCTGTCTCTTCTTCGCTTCTGTTATCTCTATGTATTCTCTCTTATGGTATTATCTATTAGTACTGTTCTGCTCTATTATATGGTATATATATTGCTAATCTCATCTATATCTCTGTATATATGTATTATATCTTCTGGGTATTTCTATATTTATAAATACTATAATTGTATATATCATTTCTGTATCTGTATACTATGTGATATTTATATATATCTCTATCTCTATATTATATATATTTATACTTCTATATTATATAATTTATATTATAATATATTACATTTTATATAGAGTTGGTGGTGCTTCATGAGATTAGGAGTATTTGTGTGTGGGGCAAGGGCTGTTCGGAAGGCAGTTACATCATTTTTTTTTAACTGAAGTGTAGGCGCGTTCAAGGTTGGCCGGTGAGTGAGGGATGTATGGGTCGGCAGAGTTGGCTTGAATCGTTTGAATTTTGTCGAAGTGTGGTCGTTTTGCTCGCGGACTTTCGAGAAATGGCGAATTATGAGATGGCCGAGAGTGAGGTGCGATACGTGGTGCTTAAGGAGATTACGAGAGGGCGTGTTGTCCGTTCTTCTGGGTGATGAAAGATTGTTCTAAGATTTTGAAAAAAAAGAAAAAAAGAGTTATTAGTAATGGACTGATGAAACTAAAAAGGGCATATTATTCTTTTGATCTCACTACTCATTATGATTGGTAACTGTTATGTTAGCGTTTTATGAATCTATACGAATTGTTTTGTCTTTATTTTTTATAGTTTTTACATTTTCCTGCGTCTTTTTGTTAGGGTAATCCTCTATATATCATTCGTCTCTCTCAGCTCAGAATTTTGGCTGCAGGTATCGTTGTAGGTGTGCTCCCCTCCCGCCATGTGCGAGAAGAAAAGGTGATAACAAATTTGTATTAAGAAATTTTTTTTATAGAACATCTACGTTGTATGTATGTATTCTTGTTAGATAGCTATGGCTCATATGATCTTTTTTTGAATAAGAGTGGGCATGTATGAGTTGGTGTGGTGTTGTGGGATTCTGATAAAGATATGATGATAGTATATTTGAGAGATAAAATTTGAAGTATGAAAGTTGGCGAAAATACAACGGATTTGAAATGTCCATTATCAGAGTAAAAACGTGGAAAATGATAAGAGCGGATGATCTAGGGGGGCAAGCTTTATTATATAATATTACGAAAATAAAGTCCGGTTAACGGAGGGTGAATGAGCGCAGGGTGAAAAAATTTGGCTTAATTTTAACTCTTGGGATTCTTTTAATAAGTATGTTCGTACAGAAGAAGAAGAATTTTTATAGATATATATAGAATATAAAAGAGAGAGAGAGATAGACATAAGGACATGAGAAAGAAGGGGGGTTTTATTGTTTAAATAAAAAGGAAAATCTAATGGAGACAAGTTTCGGAAATTGCGAGGAATGGTTTCAACGAATTAGCAAAAAGATAAGTGATAAAATATTGATAAGTTCAATCTGAGCGAATAATATTACATATTGTATTCATCTGTGGTAATTTTGTCGAAATAGAGATTAATTTTATCCATTACGATTTCTTTGGTTGACGGTTTTAGGTAATTCGGGTATGGAGCATGGGATTTGTGTTCCAAGTGTGGTTTATTACATCATGATGCGGGTGTCTATCATCGGCGAGGATGGGACGGTACTTATATATTGCAGTACTATGGGATATCAAATTTTTTTTTTTTGGTTTTGTTGAAAGTAAACTTGTCTGGGTATGCACGGAGGGAGCTAGTCATGTAGGGAATCCGTGTCGGATTCGTTAATAATGATTAGTAATATTTTATTAAGGTGATACTGTATGCGGAGGCTGTGGTTACTATTGAAATGAATGAATGAGAGAATAATTAGCTTTTATCTGGATAGGATGAGCTATTGGACAGCAAGATGAGAAGTCAATATGTTCAAGTAATAAGATCTAGAATAAGGTGTAAATGATACTCAGCTATGTGATATCTATATATTGTACTCTAATAGATTTTATACATACTATTATATTATTAAAATAATAAAACATATTCTATAGATTTTGATTTTATATTATCATTATAGTCGGTTCTCGAGATAATTACTGTATACAATTATGTCGTTTCATTCTTAATCTTTATATTTTTTTTTATTTACCTATATATACTTTTTTATATTATTCTTCTTTATCGTTACTTTTTTTATTCGTAATATATTCTCTTATACTTTTCTTTTTAGATATTGAGTTATCTTATATCTCTATATATATATTTATCTATATCTATCTGATACTCATTAAAATCTACATAAAGCTCATATATAATGTATATATACTGATATATAGCTGTCTGATGTATTCTATATAATTATGTATATATATATATAGATACTATATGTATTCTACCTATTATGTATTGGTATGTATTTATAGATATAGATGATAGATAGATCGTGATAGGATAGATCGCAATTAGACAATTAAATATACTCTTATAATTTTTTATACTATACTATATTAGTATATCATAAAAAAATAATTATTGTTGTGTGTGTGTGGTATAGATATTACTATTTATATACTATATAATTTCTGTATATAGATAATTTTATATATAAATTAATATAATATTTTATCTTATATATCTCTAAATAATATCTATATTGTAGTTCGTATCATATTTTATGAATAGATTATTATTTTTAGTTTAATAGCTAATATATTTTATGTTTATATTATTGAATATATAATTATAGGTATTACAAAAGAATGCACAAATTATATCTATTCTCTACTTTTTATTATGTTATTTATATTTTAATTATGCTGTGGTTGGGTGTGTGTGTTGTGTGTGTGTGTGGTGTTGTTGTGGTGTGTGTGTGTTTGTACTTGTGTATATTTTATTTATCTTATCTCTCCGTCTCCGTCGTACTCCCCGTTCTTTGTTCTTCTCGTTGCGTGCTTGTCTCCTCTCTCCGCTTCTCATCTCTCTCTCTCTTCTCTTCTCTACTCTCTCTCGATCTCTGTGCTCGCTCGTTCGCTCTCTCCTTCGCTCGGCCTTCGGTTCCTTCCGGCGTCTCTTCGTCTCTCTCCATACTCGTCTTTGCATTCTCGTGCGTCGTCTCCTGTCTCGTCTCTCTCTGTAGTGTCTCGATCTCTCTCCTCTCCTCGCAGTCGGTCTCTCCTCTGATCTCTCTGCTCTCGTCTTCTCCTCTGTCTCCCTCGTCTCGTACTTCTCCGACGTCGATCCTCTCGTTATCTCTTCTCGTCCGATCTGTTGTCTCCCCTCCTGCCCTTCTCTCTCTCTCTCTCTTGCTCTTTCTTTCTGTTTCTCTCTCTCTCTTCTCTCTGTCCTGCTCTCTCTCTCTCTCTCATGACGGTCTCTCGTCTCTCTCTCTCTCTTTCGTTTTCTTTCTCTCTTCTCGCTCTCTCCCTTTATCTCTCTCCTGCTCGTTTTTCTTTCTCTCGCGCCTTTATGTTTCCCCCCCTACTCTGCCTCTTTCTTTCTCTTTCCTTTCTCTCCCCCTGCCTCCTTCCCCTGGCAACCCCTTCCCCTCTGCCCTCCGCGTCCTGCTTCCGCCCTCTTATCTGCCCCTAACCCGTCTTATCCTGCCCTCTTTCTCGCGTGCCTTTTCCCCACCTTCTCCCACCCCCCCTCGTCCTTCGAGTCGCCTTCCTGCGTGCGTTGGTTTTCTTCCTTTGTCCCTCTTCCTCTGCGCCCTGGCGACTCTCCTTTTCTCGTGCCCCGCTCCTCGCCCTCCTCCTATCTTCTCTGACTCCCTCTTTTTTTTGTCGCTTCTTTCTCCGCACGTTCTCTTTCTTTTTTATTTGTTCGTTCCGCCAGCCTCCCCTTCCCACCGGTTTGCCCCGCCCCGCCCTGCCCTCGTGCGCGGGCTCTTCTGTCTCTCGCCATAGCCCGCGTCTGTACTGGGTTCCGCTTTTCCGTTCGCGCCCGTTGCGCGGTTGTGTCCCGGGCTCTCGCGCTGGCCTGTTGCCTTTGTTCTTTCCCCGTGTCTCTTTGGGTTTTTCTCCTCCGGCTTCTTCTCTGTGTTGTTTTGTTTTTGCTCTTTCTTCTCTTTCGGTGTCTTCTTCTGCTTTTTGTCGTCTGGTTTTGAGTCTGCCGTCCATTCCTCTGTCTTCCTCTTCTCGGTTGCTCTTGTCCTCCTTTTTGGTTTTCTCCGTTTCTCCTTCTTCTCCTGGTTTTCTTCGTATCCTGCTTCCTTCTCCTTCTCCTTGTTCCCTTTTCCTTCCTTTTCTTGGCTCACTTTTCCTTCTTGTCCTTCTTGTTCTTATGCTCTTGTCCTTGTTTCTCTCCCCCCTTGCCCTTACTCCTCCCTTTTCGCATCCCCTTTCCTTGGCCGCTCATCCCCTCTTCTTGTTTCCCCTTCCCACTTGTTTCTTCCATTATTCTCCTTATACTATCATTATTATTACTATTATTTTATTATTATTGGGGTTATTGTCCAATTCTATTATTCATTATTATTAATTATATCATTACATCACCGCATTATAGTATTACATATTATCATATTTTTTTTACGCATTATACATTAACATTTATTATCATCAGTCGTTACCAACTACCGTCATGATCATTACTGGTAGACATTATTATCATTCTCTCATGAATCATGTACCGAACATTTATTATCAGATTCCACATCATTATCAAATATCTTCTTATCTACATATAATCGGGTTAATCAATTATCATTATCCATCCAATTCATCATCATCATTTTCATTAATAACATTAATTGTTTATCATAATTATCATCATTATCCATTAACTATGCATTATACAGATATCAGTATCATTATCGTTTACTTTTGTTATTATTAACTATTATTATTTTATTATTATTACTTTTATTCTTATTATCATCGTTAACTACTTGTATCGCAAAATTATTATTATCATTGTTTATTAAATCATCATGCATTATGATTATCAATATATTATTGTTATTGCTTTTTACTGGTTGTTGTAATTGTTATCATCATTATATCATTATCATCTTGTTATTTTATTATTATTAATTATTATTATTAATTATTATTATTATTCATTATAAATATTATGTATTAATTATTAATATTATTATTAAACTATTATTCATTATTATATTGTTATTATTTTTTTTATTTATTGTTATTATTATTATTATTATTATTATTATTATTTATTTATTATTTCATTATCATCATCATTATTATATCTATATTTATTGTTTATCTATATTATTATTACAATTATTATTCATCAATCATATTATTTTTATTTATCATTGACATTAACATTATTATTACCATTATTATTTTTATTTTTATTAATATTGTTATCATCAATTATTATTGTTACTATGATTATTATCATTAACAATTATGATTATTGATATTAATGATTGTCTCAATATATATTATTATATATATATATATATAATATATAATATATATAGATATATAGCTCAAAATACAGATGAAAATAAGAAAATAAGAAAGACTAAGCATATTCATTGCTCAAGATAAGGATGAGACGTCAGCATTATATCTTCCAAGAACGAATAACAAATAAAAGAAAAATAAGAAAACGCAGCTTTCTTATGACCCGGCTATGGACGGCTTCACAATAGATCGACCAGTATCTTAGAAAACCTCTTGGGAAAAGATGAAAAGGGAGAAGAAAAAAAAGATGGAAGACAGTATATTAATTAGTCGTTTCTTTCGCTTGTGTGATTCTGTTGATATCAATTACCTCGGGGAGGTAGCGGCATGGGGGGGGGGGGAGGCTCGTGCAGGATTTATATATATGAATATAATGTATATAATAGTATATATATATATATTATATATATATATACAATATATATATATTATATATTATATATTATATAATATATATATATATATATATATATATATCCATTAATATTCGCATTCGTCTCGGCTTCAGGTAAGAAACTCCAGCGACAAAACACCGAAATCACATAAAGGACGAACTGAAGAAACAAGAAGAAAACCCGCAGGAAATTTCGGAACGTCAACACCGGCGCCCCGAAGGCGTCCGAGGCCAGGGGAGCGAGAGGTGCCGGGCCGTCCCTCAAGCAAGGTACCAAGGGGCTTTCCCGCTTCGGGTTTCCACGAAGCGCGAACTCAGAGCCTCGCGCCGCCTGCCAGATGAAGACGGACGACGGGCGCGCAGGAAGGCCCAGTGCGGGAGTGCCTGTGTGAGTGCCTGCTTGTTGTCCCCGCGAGCTGCCTGAGTGCCTGCCTCTGCTTCTGCCGTGGTTCTCGATTCGCTTATGTATCACGGACGATTTTGCACGGATGAGGATAATGACGAGGATAATGATGATGTTGAAAGTAATAAGGGTAGCTGATTATGCAATATACTATTGATGATAATACTGTAAAAGTAATGAGTGCAGTGACGATGCTAATGGTTATCAGCATTGTCTTTCATATCATTACGATTATTATGATACTGATAGTGATAATAATAGTAATGATACCAATAATATATTATTATTATCATCATCATCATTATCGCCATTATGTTATCATTATCATTATTACTGTTACTGTCATTCTTATATTCTTCATTAATATTATTACCATCATTTATTATTGTCATTATTATTATTATTATTATATTACTATTATTATTATTATTATTGTCATCATCATCATCACCATCATTTATTATATTATTATTATTGTTATCATTATTATTATCATTATAATTATTATTGTTATCATCATTATCATTATCATTAACGAGGACAGCATCAGCAATAGGAATAACAATAATGGTAAATGTATTAATGATGATAATGATGATAACTAGAAGCACTCGGAGAGCGCATACCTCCGCCAGGGCAATAGGGTCACTGATGCTGTAAGAATATTCACACTTGATATGATAACAATTATTAAAATTATAATGATGATGATAATGATATAGTATATTATAACAATAACAATAATAATGGTAATAATCTATTATAACAATAACAATATAATGATACTAATATTGAAAACAATTACAACAATAATAGGAATGATAACAATAAAAGTAATAGTAATAAAACAATCATGACATAATGAAAACGATGTCAATAAGGGTGATTACAATGATAATGAAAATAATTATGATAAAAATAATGATATTATCTGTGCTGATAATAATAATGATAACAATAATAATGATGATGCTGATAATAATGATAATAGTAATAATAAAGATAGTGATGAAAATAATAATAATACCGAAAAGGATAATGATACTAAGGATTAGAATAATCATAACAACTATGATGATAGTAATGATAACAATGATAACAACAGTATAAATGATGATAATAAAAGTAGTAATAATGATAACAAATATGATAATTATGGTAATGACAGAAATTATAATAGTAATTAAAAAAACAGTAATGAGGATGACGATAACAACAATAATAATTATGATAATAATATAAATCAAAATGATAATTGTAATTATAATGATAATGATAACAATGATGATAATGATAATGTTAATGACATTGATGATTATAATAATAACAATAATTACAGTAGCCACATAAATAATAATAATAACAATAATAATAATGGCAACAGTAATGATAACAATATTAATTATGATAATGATAGTAATGATAATCATAATAATAAAACTAATTATATTACTAATAATAAGGATAACAATAACAATAATGCTAGCAACAATGATAATAATGTTAAGAAAAGAAGAATAAGAATGGTGGTATTAAGAGACAGTAATCCACCTATTAATATAGCTGCGGTGTCCGAGTGGTTAAGGAGATGGACTTGAAATCCATTGGGCTCTGCCCGCACAGGTTCGAATCCTGTCCGCAGCGATGTTTTAAATACTTTTCTAATGAAAAATATTCGGTAACTTATTTTCATATCTAGTAGATATTATTTTTGTTAATGTTGCTGCTATTATTATTATCATTATTGTTATTGCTATCATCACTATTATTATCAATATTACAATCACCATTAGTAGCATTAGTAGTAGTAATAGTATTGTCATCATTACTGCTATTGTCATTATCATTATCAGTCTTACTATTATCATTATTTTTTATCATTATTATTAACAATAATGATAATGATAATAATTATTATTATGATGATGATAATAAGAGCAACATCACAGTAGCAACAACTACAGCAATTATAATAGCATTGATTATGATAATAATGATAAGTAGAATGACAACAATAACTGTAGTTAAAAAAAGCACAAATAAGAAACACCTTGGATAATAATTTGGTAAAAATATGTTCACGTTTTTTTTTTTATGTTATCCTACACAGCATCCGGATCAGGATCAGGATCAACACCAAAATTCATTCTACGTTGCATCTACGTTGGGCCAAGACACACCTCTGGTTAAAAAATGATATAAATCTGGGCATAATCTTTCGAATTATGCTGCTTACCATCTAACCAACAAACCTTTCAACACTGCCAAAAACATAACCTCCTTGGCGGAGATAATGGTAGACATAATAAAAATAATAGTAACAACAATACTAATAATAACAATAACAATGATGATACTAATAGTATTAATAATAATATTAATGATAATGATAATAATGACTATCATTGCTATCATTATTATCACCATTATTGTTAGTATCATAATTATAATCATTATCATCATTACTATCTTTATTATTAACATTATCATTATCATTGCTATTGTTATTATCATTGCTATTATTATACTTTTATATTATATCATTATCATTATATATTATATTATATGATTTATTATCATTATTATGATTATCGTTATTATCATTGTTACCATTAGCATTATCTTTGCTATTGTTATAATGATGATATTATCATGATAATGATAATGATGATACTACTAATAATAATGACAATAATAATAATGGTAATGATAGTGATTATGATAATAATAACAATAACAATAATAATGATAATTAGGATAATGACATTGATAATTATGATAATAATAATAATAACAATTGTAATACTAATACTAATAATGATGAAAATAAATATTGTAATGATAATAACAATAATAGTAATAACAATAATAATAACAATAAATATTATAATGATAATAACAATAATATTAATAATGATAACAATAATCACAATAATGAAGATAAAAATAATAATAATAATGATAATAATAATAATCATTATCATAATAATAATCATCATTATCATACTAATAATAATCATACTAATAATAATAATAAATAAATAAATAATAATAATAATAATAATAATAATAATAATAATAATATAATAATAATAATAATAAATAATATATATATAATAATATAATAATAATAATAATATAATAATAATAATAATAATAATAATAATAATACAATGATAATATAATAGTAATATTATTATTATTATTATTATTATTATTATTATTATTATTATTATTATTATTATTATTATTATAATGATGATGATGATGATAAAACTATTAATTGTAATAATAATGATAATATCAATGGTAATGATAGTAATAATAATATTAATAATGGTAATAATCATGAGAACGATAATAACAATAACAGCAACAATAGCAGTAGTAGTCACAACAGTAATACCAACGCTGATAACAGCAACAAAAATAACAATAACGAGGACCACAATAACAACAGTAACAGCGATGATGATAACAGCAACAGCAGCAACAACGAAGGCCGTAGAAATAACAAAGAGAATTACCAATAAGAACGACGATATTTCCAAGTTTTCGAGTTCCTTCCTCCATTTTCTCTCCCCCGAGATCCTGAAACTAATAGAGAGAGAGAGAGAGAGAGAGAGAGAGAGAGAGAGAGAGAGAGAGAGAGAGAGAGAGGAAGAGAGAAGAGAGAGAGAGGAGAGAAGAGAGAGAGAGAGAGAGAGAGAGAGCAAGACAGACAGACAGACAGACAGAGAGAGAGAGAGAGCAGAGACAGACAGACAGAGAGAGAGAGAGAGGAGAGAGAGAGAGAGAGAGAGAGAGAGAGAGAGAGAGAGAAGAGAGAAGAGAGAGAGAGAGAGAGAGAGAGAGAGAGAGAGAGAGAGAGAGAGAGAGAGAGAGAGAGAGAGAGAGAGAGAGAGAGGAGAGAGAGAGAGAGAGAGAGAGAGAGAGAGAGAGAGAAGAGAGAGAGGAGAGAGAGAGAGCGAGAGAGAGAGAGAGAGAGAGAGAGAGGTTAGAGAGAGAGAGAGAGAATGAGAAGAGGTTGAGAGAGGTTGAGAGAGAGAGAGAGAAGAGAGAGAGAGGAGAGAGAGAGAGAGAGAGAGAGAGAGAGAGAGAGAGGGAGAGAGGAAGACAGAAGACAGGAACACAGAGAGTTTCGGAGTTG
>NW_020869954.1:299577-302077 GCF_003789085.1 Penaeus vannamei | reverse complement strand
TCTTATGTCAGACCTTCCTACGAAATAATCTATGCTACCTTTGCAATTTCTCTGAAGCACCCAAGGGCCAACAAAACCATAATTAATAATAAAAGAGACAATGATCCAAGAATGAGAAGCAGTGACACCAAAGCACTGAGCATTGAATAATAAAGGGACAATTGGAATTTTCTTTGGCTCTTTCATTTAAATATGAAAGGACTATCAAAATCTCAACTTTTTCTTGAATTCTTCTCTACCTCTACCTCAATATGACTGACATAAAGGTTTAATAGAAGAGCATGAAAAATAGGGCAAAGATGGCAAAGAACTACTGTCATAGAAGACCTCAACAATGAAGGGCTATTTAAATTATAAAGCGGCAATGTAACTAAGAAGAAAAATTCTTGAAATTAACATTATATCAGTAACTGGAGGATTCCTCTTGTTTTGCTGTCAATATTAAGCATTCAATAACCTACTGAAACACCTATTAATCATGTATTGGCTTCCTACAAGAATGTTATATCATTCAGTCAATATAAATATACTCAAAGAATCTGCATTTGGTTTCCTAAATGGGGGCTGTTCATTGGCACTTTGTTACTTGAAACAAAAACAATGGTACCTATATGAAAATGTGCATGGCAGGTAAAATGACAAATTCTATTCCACCTGAAGAAGGAATTCTTAACAGTGTGGAAGCCATTAGTTGATGGTGAAATCCTTTTCATTTACAAAGAAAGAAATCTAAATCTGCACAAAAGAATAATCTCTGCTTGGAAGAGTTGCAGTCAATGAGAATTGATGGGCAAGAGCAGAAAGCCTGCTAGTAGAAATACACAAATGTAGATAAGCTCTACATTTAGGCCTATCAGTCATGAATGCAGAATGAAGATTTCAAAAAACAGAAAGTGTAGGCTATTGAGACAGATCTATAATCTAATAATATGTTAAATCTTAGTTTTCCTTTGCCAGATAAATGCAAGAAGTTGTCAACATCTGCCCATCAAAAATGAAACACTGCAAAACAAATCAGAAAGGCGGAAATCCTAGGCCACCTCACTCAGCATATATCACCTCATGATGACCTCATATGTTCAATCTGAGGAAGGCTGGTATCTTAATGTAGGATGTTTAGATAGCCATTACAAATTACCTCACTAATGATGATTTCTTTTGTTGACTTCCTCTACTTTCAAAAGGAAAGATGGATAAGTAACCCAACTAAAAAGGAAGTTGCCCCATTAATAACCATTATAAATGTTTCTCACACACTTTGTGACTGGGATGAAAATCAACGAATGTAAAGATAATCTGACTGCTACTTAACAAAGAATAAGAAACAACCAACTGCCACAGCAAAGAACCACAGCATCATAAGAAAATGCATCACAAAAAAAAGAGAAATATTTATGTAGTTTCAAGTCCGTGAAACCGTCTGTATCGAGATGAATTCTAACTGAATTCTTCCATAATTTACCAATGGATAATACGATTACCGAAGACCTGCTATTGAATGATCGGCAATCTTTGGTTTGAAACAATCCAATCTGTTCTTGTTAGAAGCTTGTTTCTAATAACATCCTAATACCAAGTTGTTAGTGTCCATGAAAACAAAGAAATTTAATATGATATCATTTTGTATCAAATATCAATACATCACTACTCTCTTTTTATTATAGTTGGTATGGAAGAAAAAAATAATAATAACAAAGAAAATCATAAACAAGGCTATTGGCTGAGTACATTAGTCTTGATAGTTAATTCCATAAAAAACTGTAGCTCCTGTTATGAATGTGCATGATGAACCCCATAAAAATGAGGTAGAATGGTGGAATCCAGATAAAGGAAGTAAAGAATTAAAGAAAGTTATATGACATCACTGCTATATACTTGAGTGTGTGTGTGTGTGTGTGTGTGTGTGTGTGTGTGTGTGTGTGTGTGTGTGTGTGTGTGTGTGTGTGTGTGTGTGTGTGTGTGTGTGTGCGTGCATGCGTGTGTGTGTGCGTGCGTGCATGTGTGTGTGCGTGCGTGATGGTGTGTGCGTGCGTGCATGTGTGTGTGCGTGCGTGCATGTGTGTGTGCGTGCGTGCATGTGTGTGTGCGTGTGCATGTGTGTGCATGTGTGTGTGCGTGTGCATGTGTGCGCATGTGCTTATGCATGTGTGTTTCTAAATCATACAAAAATATATATATTCCCATCAAAGCAATACAGATTAATAAAATAGTAGCTTTTATTACTGATATACAATAAGTTGGAAATAAGCATCTTTGATTCATACAAACTTTGTCTTGAGATGTGAAACTTTTCTCATATGCTCACACATTATTTGGCTTATAAGCCTCTTTCCTGGTCAATTTATTGCCTGTATATTGTTGTTTAGAGTCATTTGTTCAAGTGAAAAGGAATGTAAACCCCCAACAAATGCATTCTATACTCATACTCCTTTCTTTTTCTTACACATGCACCTGCAGTTATACCGGCTATTGTAATTCTGTGTCCTTATTCTGCCTCAAC
>NW_020869954.1:274577-277077 GCF_003789085.1 Penaeus vannamei | reverse complement strand
CAATAATGATAATAATAGTAATAATGAAAGTAATGATAATAGTAACAATAATTCATCACAATAATAACAACATTAATAAGATGACAATAATAATAAGTACAATAACAGTAATAACAACAATGATACGACTAATGATGATAATAATAATCATGCTATTATAAATATTACCATTATTATTGCCCGTTTCATTATTAATTTTGCGATTATCATTTTTATTTTAAGGATTATTATCATTTTTCCAAAGATTAAAACAATAGTACAAGCATCAATAAATATACATAAAATGGTGATTAATAGAAATTATTCGTGATATATATTCATCATCGGGTTTTGTAATTTTATCACATGGCGATAATGACGTCACTAATATGGTGATATTACATCACTAATTTATCAAAGTCGAGACTGATGACTTCAAGTTAATTCACAATATAAACAAGAAGGGATACGAGATTTAAATAATTGTCGACTCGCTATTTCAAATATTGACGGAGGAGGAAAATATAGTTGAATATTGATAGAGAAAATTGAATAAGTCGTTCCATAAATAATGGATCATTGGTTCTTATTATTTTTCCCCTATTTTCTTATGGGATATAATGCTTTAGATAATTTTTTTTTTTTTTGTACCGAAAGTATCGAAAATTTAAATTTTTTTTCTTATTAAATTTAATTTATTTTTTTTTATTATTATAATGCTTTAGATAATTTTTTTTTTTTTTGTACCGAAAGTCCGTTATTTAAAATGAAAATTCCTGATTTTTCTTAACTGAAAAGTTTCATCAATTCGTATCAACAAAACTCGTGGGTTTAATCATGCAAAGAAATGCACTTCAAAACATATTTAGTCACTATAGAGGTAGTGCTAAAAGCTTCGTTGTAAGTTATTTGACAAAAATAAAAGTCGAGAAAACCGATTCCATTGCGACTCTCCCATGTTTAAGTCGATTTCTAAAAAACGACACATAAGACAACACAAAAAGGAGTAAAAAAAATAAAGGGGGGGAGAAAAAAAGAATAAATCTGCAAGAAAGAAAGGCCAAAAGAAAAAATAGAGAACGTAATAAAATTCTAAATCTAAAATATACTCAAAACAGAAAACGGAAAAGCAGCACATCGCACCTGGCTGTGACGTCACTGGGCGTCTGGTTTCACGCCTGCGCACTGGAGGAGAGAGCCAGGCATGCGCAGGCGGGACTTCACAAACACAAAGCAGGAAAAGGAAATGGAACATAATAAACGGTTGTAAGAGACCAGATAGCTAGATGGAAAGCACAAAAAAGTAACAGATGAATAGACGTAACAAATTTCAAGTAAACTGGACATGCTCCTATTATGACATCTTTGTAATGATTAATGTCCATGCACTTCTAATAGCATTCAACCTAATTATGCTATCATTAGATCCATGATTCTTTTAAAAACTGTAATTCATCCTCTACCTACAGTATGACATGACTTTTATCTGTTATCCATCTACACTGTTTACTTTCCTGAAGTGTTTTCACCTAGAGAAACAGCTACAAATGAGCTAAATATAATTTGACGTTTCGCATGCACTGGAATATGATTTATAAGATCATGGGGATTATGTAAGACTGTATATGCATGAAGGCAATTTATAAATTCTCCGTTTTACTTGGTGAAAACACAGACTTCTGTCAAGAGCATGCAAGATACTTTTCCTGTCCCTTGGGCACTAAATATGGCTAAATATATAATACGACTGTTTTTTTTTTAAGGTTTATTGGTACCTGGTGACAAAATTTAGATCAAGTCTATATTATGTATAATCATATTTTTTTGGCAGATACCGTAAATAAATATGAACAAGCATTATAGATAAAAATTTATTAATTATACTTGTGCAACATGCCTCTTTATACAACAGTAATGAAACTAGATTCCATGCGATTGAACGCAGTTGTATTATATATGATTTTACAGCAATAAAATCACATATTACACGTGATACAGACTTGGATTAACTGTGGTTTTAAGAGGTTTGCAATGTTTTACAAGAAAATTAGAAGTGACACCACCTACCTTGGGAAGACATCCTGGGGAGTGTGGAGCACTTGATGGCTGGCTTGATAGGCTGTTTCTCGGCTACAGTCATAGAAAACGGATTAGTCAAAGAAAATGGGTAAATTAAGCATATAGAAAACGAGCAGTCATATTAGAATTACTTAGATGCTTCCTATATTATCTATTATGAATGAACTAAGACTGTTACTTCTATTATAACTATAAAACAACAAAAATATACTATAAAGTCAAACCACACAAATCCCTGTCCATTCTCCATGCTTGAACAAAATAAAATTAAGGCACTCCAAGCTTCTTCCAGCTACTTTTGTAGTACTTTCAGGACGAACAGAAATGAAACATACACCAAATGCCATGGAAGTCAAATGATCACAGAATACAAGACAATACATGGTTCTTTCATTTAAAATGTCACGCGCATTGCCTTTCCATTAGCAAATAAAAAACAAGG
>NW_020869954.1:259577-264577 GCF_003789085.1 Penaeus vannamei | reverse complement strand
TATTTATTTTCCATTTAATAGTGTTCATGGTAGAGTGGATGTTACTACACGTCCATTCAACTGTGGACATAGTGAAGTTTAAATTGGGGGAAAAAACGAATCTTTGTTATATTTTCAATCGTTTTAATCTTATTGACGAAAGGGTAGATAAAATAGGAGAAGGGTAGGATTGGGTAATTGGGCTATTGGCTACAGCGACCAATTTCGATAGTTTCCAAAATCGTATTGTTTTTTTTTTTCTTTTTCTTTCTTTTTCTTTTTCTTTATTATTATCGTTATTATTATTGTTTACCGTATGTGTAACGGGAAATTCTTTTTCTTTTTCTTTATTATTGTTATTGTTTACCGTAAGTGTAACGGGAAATTATTTTTCTTTTTCTTTATTATTGTTATTGTTATTCTTAATTCTTAATTAAGAATTCTTAAAAATCCGAAGTTTCCAAAATTACGGTGAATGTGGAAAACGACTTGGAGAATATTGATACGAATTCCAATCATAATCAAAATAATCTTATTTATTGGTAATATCATGATAGCATATGATGGTGGTGACGAAAACGAGGATTAAAGTGATTATAATGATGTGGATGGTGATGGAGATGCGATGATGATGTTGGTGATGTTGGTGATGGTGGTGGTGATGTTGGTGTAGAGGGTGAGGGTGAGGGCGGTGGTGGTGATGATGGTGGTGGTGATGATGGTGGTGGTGATGATGGTGGTGGTGATGATGGTGGTGGTGATGATGGTGATGGTGTGGTGATGGTGATGGTGATGATGGTGATGATGATGATGATGATGATGATGATGATGATGATGATGATGATGATGATGATGATGATGATGATGATGATGATGATGATGATGATGATGATGATGATTATGATGGTGTAGAGGGTGAAGCTGAGGGTGAGGGTGATGATGATGAAGATTACGATGAAGATAAAAAACAAAGGTAAAGAAACAGATGAAAGTGAAAATTAAGCCAGAGAAGAGAAAGAGAAAGACAGAGAAAATAAACATGATAATAATAATGATAATAATGACAATGATGACAATGAGGCCAAGCATGAGAATGATCTTCAAATAATAATAATGCAACAGAAGTCACAAAACTAATAATAAAATTAACACCTGGACAACCTGAACAAGAAAGATAATTAAGGCACAAATGATTTGACAAAATTATGCTAATTAGTGTTTGTACCAGCTCTCTCTCTCTTTCTCTTCCGCTTTTCATAAAACAATTACTTTGGCATATATATTTTTTTCGATTTCAGGTGAAATTGGGGGATCTATATCTATATTTACTTATTATTTGGATATTATGTGTTCATATAGTATCTTGATATTAATATTATCTTGATTGATTCATTATCTATCTATTATTTTGATATTATGTATTATTATTTCAATCTTAATATTATCATAATTTTTATCAATTCATTTTTTTTTTTTTTTTTTTTTTTTTTTTTTTTTTTTTTTTTTTTTTTTTTTTTAGAAATAAATCGAACTAAATTCGTGTTGTTTGTACAGACCGATTTTTTTCCTTTTTTGGTTCCATGGATTTACTGGTTGTTGTAGTTTTTTTGTTTTTGTTTTTTACGGGTTGTATTTTACTTTCTTTTCTTTTATTAATGGTTGTTTTTTCTTTTCTTTTTACTGTTTTTTTTTCTTTTTTTACTGATTGTATCTTTTTTAACGGTTGTCTTAAAATAAACTCATCTTTGTCATTTTCGTTTCTTTTCTTTCTTCTCCTTGTTCTCTTCTTGCTGTTCTTATTCCCTTTCTCAATTACTCTTTATCCATTACAGTGAATTCCTTTTATTCGGTGACCATTTGGTTCTCCCGTTTCGCTACCACAACGCACGCATTCGGACGAGTGAACTAAAAACGAACATTTAAAACTGATCTGCGTCTAATTCGCTACCTCAACGCACGAATTCGGACGAGTGAACTAAATACGAACATCGAACTAAAAACGAACATTTAAAATTGATCTGCGTCAGATTCGCAACATCAACGCACGCATTCGGACGAGTGAACTAAAAACGAAAATTTAAAATCGATCTGCGTCTGATTCGCAACATCAACGCACGCATTCGGACGAGTGAACTAAAAAAAACGAACAGTGAACTAAAAACGAAGATTTAAAATCGATATGCGTCTAATTCGCAACATCAACGCACGCATTCGGACGAGTGAACTAAACACGAACACTGAACTAAAAACGAACATTTAAAATCGATCTGCGTCTAATTCGCAACATCAACGCACGCATTCGGACGAGTGAACTAAAAACGAACATTTAAAATTTATCTGTGTCAACGCACGAATTCGGACAAGTGAACTAAATACGAACATCGAACTAAAAACGAACATTTAAAATCGATCTGCGTCTAATTCGCAACATCAACGCACGCATTCGGACGAGTGAACTAAAAACGAAGATTTAAAATTGATCTGCGTCTAATTCGCAACATCAACGCACGCATTCGGACGAGTGAACTAAAAAACGAACATCGAACTAAAAACGAACATTTAAATTTGATCTGCGTCTGATTCGCAACATCAACGCACGCATTCGGACGAGTGAACTAAAAACGAACATTTAAAATTGATCTGTGTCAACGCACGCATTCGGACGAGTGAAATAAAAACGAACATCGAACTAAAAACGAAAATTTAAAATCGATCTGCGTCTAATTCGTAACGGATTATCACGTGACTCGTTGCAGTTGAACATATTACTTCCGTGGCAATGACTGATCACGTGATCCATTGCAATATAGTCAAAGGTCATATCAACGTTTGTAACAAGATCAATGGCGGTTTTTTTTTTTTTTTTCTTTGGCGCAGGTATGCAGGTCAGGCCAGGTCAGGTTGGCGGCGAGTCGCTAGAAGGTCACGGGAAGGTCAGGGAAAGGTCAGATACGTTGAGCGTTCATCACGTGTACAATTGTGGACTGAAGTACCTTTCTCCCTCCCTCTCTCTCTCCCTCTTTCAGTGTTTCCCTCCCTGCCTTTTTTCTGCTTCTATCCCTCCCTTTCCGTTTCCTTCTCTCCCTCTTTCTGTGTTTCCCTCCCCTCCTCTTTCTGTTTCCCTCTCTCCATCTTTCTTTTTCCCTTTCTCCCTCTTTCTTTGTCTCCCTCCCTTCCTTTCCCTGTTCCCTCCATCCCTCTTTCTGTGTCTCCATCTCTCCATCTTTCTGTTTCCCTTTCTCCCTCCTTCTGTGTCTCCCTTCCTTCTTTTCCCTGTTCCCTCCCTCCCTCTTCTGTCTCCATCTCTCCCTCTTTCTGTGTTTCCCTCCCCTCCTCTTTCCCTGTTTCCTTCTCTCCCTCTTTCTGTGTTTCTCCCTCTTTCGGTTTTTCATTCTCCCTCTTTCTGTTTCCCTTTCTCCTTCCCTTCACTCCCTTCCTCCCTCCATCTCTTCAAATGTCTTTTTCCCTCCCTCCTTTCCTATCCTTCTCTCCCTCCCTTCCTCCCTCCATCTCTTGAAATGTTTTTTTTCCCTCCCTTCCTCCCACTCCCTCCCCTCCCTCCCTCCATCTCTTACAAACCATTTTAATCTTCCATGCTCTCCCCCCCCCCTTCAGCACCTTCTCTCCCTCCTGCCTCTGCTCTTCGTACCCTCCCTCCTGTCTTCATTTCTTTTATTCACAGCTATTCCCTCCCTTTCCCTCCCTCTCTTCTCTCCCTCTTCCTTCCCTCCCTCTTTCTCTCCCCCTTCCTTCCCTTACTCTCTTTCTCTCTCTCTTCCTTTCCTTTCTCCCTTTCTCAATTAACTCCTTCTTCGTTTCCTCCCTCCCTCTCACCCCATTTATTCTTCTCTCCCTCCTTCCCACCTCTCTCATTTTTCCCTCTCTCCTGCCTTTTCCCTCCACCACCTGTCCTCCCCTCCTTTTACCCACAACCAACCTCCCTTGCACTTTCCTCCGTCCCTCCCCCAGTCCCTTTCCCACCTCCTCCCACCGTCCTTCCACCCTCATCCCCCTCCCACTTCCTTCCCTCCGCCCCTCCCCCATCTCCCACCTACTTCCCTCCCTCCATCTCTCTTCCACCTCCCTCCTCTTCCGCTCCTCCCCTCAGTCCTTCTCCCACCTCCTTCCCTCCCCCCGTCCCTCTCTCCCCTCCATCCCTACCCCCAGTCCTTCTCACACCTCCCTCCCACCTAGCTCCTACCTCCTTCCCTCCTCCTTCCCTCCCTCCCATCCTCCCCTACCTCCTTCCGTCCCTCCAGTTCCACCTCCTAGTCCCTCCTCCTTCCCTCCCCCACCTCCCAGTCCCCCTCCCCCCACCTCTCCTACCTCCCTCACGTCCTCCTCATCCCTCCCCCACCAATCCTTCCCTCACCCACCTCTCCTCCCCCACCCTCCTCTTCTCCCCCTCCCCCTCCCTCCACCCCCACCTCCACCCTCCTCGAGCACGTGACAAGGGCGGCGCTTTCAACACCTCGTTACCTGCCACATTACGGCGTCGGGATCAATAGCCGATGTTACGCCGCCGCGAGAGAGATTTCGTTCGTTCATCAAAAAAAGGGAAAAAAGAAATAAAAAGAAAAAAAAATGAAAAAGAGGGGTGGGGGGGGGGGGGAATTTCGTTCGTTCATCAAAAAAGGGGAAAAAAGATTAAAAATGAAAAAGATGGGGGGGATGTTAAAAAGAGGGGGAAAAATATAAAAAGAAAGGAAAAAAAGAAAAAAAAGAAAAAGAGTCGGGGGGGATTTCGTTCGTTCATCAAAAAAGGATAAAAAAAGATTAAAAATGAAAAAAGGGGGGGGAGAGGGGGGGATGTTAAAAAGAGGGGGAAAAAAATCGTTCGTAAAAAGAAAAAAAAATCGATCATCAAAGATAAACATATAGGAAAAAATATATGTATATCGTTCATTAAAAAAAGTTCATAAAAAAACATACAAACAAAAAAATATAAAAAAAGTTCACCATCCAAAACAAATATATATATATATATATATATATATATATATATATATATATATATATAT
>NW_020869954.1:247077-252077 GCF_003789085.1 Penaeus vannamei | reverse complement strand
TCTCTTTCTCTGTCTCTCTCTCTTTCTCTGTCTCTCTCTTTCTCTCGTTCGCTTTGTTCTCTTCTTCCTATTCTTTCAAGCGTGTTTGTTTTTTGCTCTTTATTTTTCTTCTTTTCTTCTCTTTCTTTTTTGTCCCCGCTTCTTCTTCATCTACTCCTCCTTTTCCTCTTTTTGCTTCTTTTTTTCTTCTTCATCTTCTTCTCTTCGTCCATTTCTTCTTCTTCATCTTCTTCTCTTCGTCTACCCCTTCTTCTTCTTCTCTCTCCTTGCACAGTTTCATTTCTCCGTCTGCTTTTGTTCTTCTTTCCCCATTCTCTCGCTTTCATTTTGGGCGATTCTCTTCTCCTATGTCCCTTCCTCTCTCCTTTACTCCGTTTTTTTTACGCACTCTATTCTAGCAATAACTGACCCAATATAATTTAAGTAACTACTATTCTACTTTTCTCTGGCTCTCCATTTGATACTTATTACTTCGATTTTCTCTGCCTACTACAACTACTGCCACTGATACAACTACTGTTACTACATTTGCTATTCTTTAAAATAATATTTATGATTTTTTTTAGCATCTACTATCTACGAACAGTATTTTTAATGTTACATTTGCTATTCTTTAAAACAGTATATATGATTTTTTTTTATAGCATCTACTATCTACGAACAATATTTTTAATGTTACATTTGCTATTCTTTAAAACAGTATTTATGATTTTTTTTAGCATCTACTATCTACGAACAGTATTCTTAAATTCTTTTAGCATCTACTATCTACGCTGCTCCAACAACATCTTTGCAGTCTATCAAAATTATCGTCAATTTAATTCATCAGTGATATGTAAATGAACTATCTTTCTTACTATAATTTTCTTATCATGCTCTTTAAAAGAAAATCCATTTATCTTAATAAATCTCTTATCTTAAAAAAGAAAAAAATCCATATACTTTTTTTCCTCTTTTCTTAATTTCTTGGCTTTGCTTTTTAAATAATTCTCTATATCAACCTTATCATGTTAAGCCTTGATCTTAATCTTCATGAAATTCTCCAATTCTGTCGTCTATATTTAATTAAATCATCATCTTTATATCTCATACATATTGCTACCTTCTATCTATTCACTAATCTCATTGATTCGTCGAATCGCTATCTATATATCTATTTGATATATCAATCGATTCCCTCACTCGCCTATCAATAGAATTATCTTAGTATTCCAATCTTCCCACAGTAAATACCCACAGTAATTACCCACAGTAAATACCCACATAACTACCTTTAATTAATAAATATAACTCTCTCCCAAGTACCTCCTATCACTTCCTATTACTTCCTATCCCCCAACATCCCCACTAAGGATGAACCGTATCCATGTTGACAAATGTAGAAAAAGGAATGAATGAGACTGGATATCTTCACAATGCAAGAGATGTATTTGACCGGTTTCGATGACGTCTTCATCAGAAATACATGTTCAAATACATCTCTTGTATTGTGAAGATATGCAGTCTCGTTCATACCTTTTCTACATCCCCACTAAGATAAAATCTCTAATTTAATACCACATCCCAACCTCACTATGCTCTCTAGATCAACGGACGCCCACATCACGCCCCTGCTAAATCTAATATGTTATCTCCCGTTGCACTTGTGTCTCTTTGCGGTAACTGGTTTTAAATATATCCCCTTGTTTTCCTCTACGTTATCTTACCCTGGTTATTATTGCTCATTTGAGATTCCCCTCTAAACTGAATTTCATCCTTAATGACACACACGCACATAAACACAAGCGCACACACATGTATATACTCGCACACGCACGCACGCAAGAGCACACACACACACACACAAACACACACACAAGCACACACACACACACATACACACACACACACACAGACACACACACACACACACACACACGCACGCACGCACACGCACGCACACTCACACACACACGCACACACACATACACGCATACACGCACGCACACACACACACACGCACGCACACACACACACACGCACACACACACACACACGCACATACACTCACTCACACACACACACACACACACAAAACATTCCTTAAATATACATCACATACAGTCAGATATGATGTACACACCCAATGCACCGATACGCACACATACATACAAGCATACACATACCTTTACATACATAATCAACGTAAACACACATACACACACGGAAGTTACACGCACAAGAAAATCTACGCTATAAACACACGCACAAAATAGCAAAACGATCAACAGTCATAAAACATTTCGAGCTAACATAAACTACACATTCAATTTCTGAAATAACCCCGTTTGCAGAGAACACAGGGTGGGGGGAAAATGACTAAAAATACGGACTGACACACACGAAGCAACACCCTCACAGAAGGACACTCACAGACGCCCACAGGAACGCCCACAGCAACAGCACAATCCCACACACGATCCAAAAAGCCGCCTCAGCCACACGGCAAACCATCCACAGCAAACGACCCTCCACACAAACTACCAAACGAGCCAAAAACGACCCCGTTAAGGCCACGGAAATCCCACTTACCAGGAGTCTTGTAAGAGGAGCTGGTAGGAACCTGAAGGAAATCATTCGAGGCGGAGTTCCTGTTGCTGTTGGTCGCCGGCTCTCTGCTGTTCGCGTTTCCCGAAGCGGCTGCGGCTGCGGCGACGACAGCGGGAGGGGGGGCCAGGGGTATGTGCTCGGGGAGGGGGGAGCTGGCGACGCCCGTGTGCAGCGCCTTCTTCACCAGCCCCGTGAGCGAAGCCAGCTGCCGCTCCATCTGTTCGACCCGCAAGCTGTAAAACGCCGACCTAGTGGTTGGTCAAGCAAGCGGGAGGAGGGTTAGTGTTAGCAGAGTTAGGCTGGCTACTCGTTAAGGCTACTTGCTACACTGGTTCTCAGAGCACACGCTACGTGATCTAATATTAATGCTACTACAAAACGTAATAGAGTGAATTAGAGTGAATTCATCTACTACAAAACGTAATAGTTAGAGTGAATTCATCTACTTTTTATACTACAAAACGTAATAGAGTGAATTCATCTACTTTTTAGATTTATCCAAGGAAGGATCAACAGGTTGGCTGTTTATCATATGAAATCAAACAATTATTTACGAACAAAATGCATTAATTACATATTTTTTTGGTAAAACACATTACTTGTCTTCGTGTTAAGCTTGGACACGAATAAAGATTAGTAAAAAAAAAAGGAAAAAAAAACACAAAAAAGGAGTAATGAAAAGATAAATAGAAAAAGAAGCAGATAAAGATAGCAGAGGAAGAAGAAAAAAGACCAAAGAAGAAGAAGACAATGAAAATAAAAGCCTCTTCTTAAAGACATTCGTGAAAGCCCAAGAAATAAGTCTACCATACACGAGCGAGAATTCCTAGGACCCCCTCCCCCCCCCATACGTAGAGACTCAACGAAGCGGAGAGAGAGGAGGGGGGAGAGGAGAAGAGGGGGGGGGCACGAATACAAAGAGACACATGGACAGACAGAGTGAACGAGAAAGGGAGAGGGAGGGGTATATATATATATATATATATATATATATATATATATATATATATATATATATATGAGAGATAGAGAGAGAGACAGACAGAGACAGAGAACAAGAGAGAAAAAGAGACAGACAGAGAGAGATAAAGTGAGACAGAAACAGAGAAAGAGAGAGACAGAGAACGAAAAAGAAAGAGAGACAGAGACAGAGAGCGAGAAGTAAAGAGAGACAGAGACAGAGGCAGAAACAGAGAGAGAGAGAGAGAAAGAGGCAGACAGGCAGAGAGATAGACAAGAGAGAATGAGAGACCTAGGGAAAGAAAGAGAGACAGAGACAGAGGGCGAGAGGTAAAGAGAGACATAGACAAAGACAGAGATACAGAGATAGAGACAGAGAGAGAGAGAGAGGCAGACAGGCAGAGAGATAGCCAGGCAGAGCGAATGGGGGAGCTAGAGAAAGAAAGAAACAGAAACCGGAACCTCAAAACATCCAAGACAAGAATACCACTGAAACTATGGCGACAGAGACAGCCTCTCTTCACGACAAATCTTCTTTACACATTAGATATTTCAAAGAAGGAGCGTTATGGTAACACTGGACACTTCCTTAAGGGTTTCCCATCGACATGGCAACACTTGCGCCGGTGAAGAAGCCACTTAACATAGACGCTTTTCTGACTAACCCAAGAGGCCCACTTAAGTACGTGGTCGCTAATTAATGGTAGGAATTATAGTTGTGACAAGGGTAATTTATCTACGGAGAGAGAGAGAAAAATATATTTAATGAAATGTTTTATGTTCCTTAATAAGATAATTACCCCTCCTTCTGTTTATTATTTTTTTTAAATGATACTTTTGGAGAAAACATGAAGGATATCATACGTTTTTTTATGACGTCATCTGTCATTTATATGCCATGTATTTTCCGTTATTCATTTCTATCCCAATCCCCCTTTTCTTTATTTTTTTTAAATGATACTTTTGGAGAAAACGTGAAGGATATCATACGTTTTTTATGACGAACTTTTTTGGAGGGAAAAGGGGAGAGAACCGTAGAGAGAGTATGCATACGTTTATAATGACGTCATCAAGGAGGGAAGAGACGGAGGAACAGACAAGAAGGAAGAAAGAGGTGAGATCTAGTTCATGTGGCATACGGTCATAATATTTTCCCGCGCTATGTCATTTCCTCCAAGTCATTACAATTCTATGCGAATTTCTTATACACAATTCATTTTTGCACAACGACCATTTAATTTTCCACCTTGGCAATGTCGGATGCCGGTTATTTCATCTGTCTACAGTCATTTTCTAATCTATTTCTATATACATTTTTCTAAGACCATTCATTTTGGGCAGGAAGACAATATTCTTCCCTTGCATTGATCGATCCACAACTCATTCGATTGCATCCAAATCCCACACATACCAAGCACAGAGAGAAATGTGCATGAGTGAGTTTTAAAGAC
>NW_020869954.1:238988-246977 GCF_003789085.1 Penaeus vannamei | reverse complement strand
GTCGCACGAGGGAGAGAGGAGAGAGATGGGTGAATAAGCGTAAGAGGGAGAGACGGAGAGAGAGAGAGGAGAGACTTGTGAGGAGATCTGAGAGAGAGAGAGACAGGAGAGGAGAGAAGAGAGGATCGAGGGAGGGGGACGGAGATGGGAGGTGATGGGGTGGAGAGATGAGGGGAGAGAGAGAGATCAGACAAGAGACTGAGCAGAGAGAGAAAAAGGATTAGAGGGTTGCGGAGGATAAAAAGAGGATGTAGAAAGAGAAGGGCGGAGAGAAAGGAAATGGAGAGAGAGACCAAAAAATAGGAAAGGAGAAGATGGAGAGATTTTAAATACAGAACCAAAACGATCAACGTTACGAAACCTTATCAATATTCGAAATCCCTTTTAAAAGTTACCAGCAGGACAAATAAAAAATAATAACAAAAAAATAAAGGAAAGCATTAAAGCAACATCGCTTCGCAGAAACAACAAATATATTTCCCTTTTCCAATAAAATAGACAAAAAAAAAAAAGACAAAAAAGGAAATCAGTCTCAACCAAAAAAAAATCTCCACCGCGTGTAAATGAAATATATTTAAAGAATATTTATATTTAAAATAAACAAAAAAAGAAAAAAAAGAGAAATCAGTCTCAATAAAAAGAATAAAAAAAAATCTTTTTCACCGCGTGTCAATGAAATATATTTAAAGAAATTTCCATAAACAGGCACCGTAAAGAATTATTATTTGCCACTTGCAATTAACTTTTTTTTTTTTTTTTTTTTTTTTTTTTTTTTTACTATATTTCGGTCTATCGTACTTCCAGTACTATTAGCGAAAGTTTTTGATAAGCAGTACATAAGCTTGTGTTCGTGTGTGTGTATGTGTATTTGTTTGTTTGTGCGTGTGTGTGTATGTGTTTGTTTTTGCGTTTGTGTGTGTGTATGTGTTTGTTTGTGTTGTGTGTGTGTTTGGTTTTGTGCGTGTGTGTGTGTTGTTGTGTGTGTGTGTGTGGTGTGGTGTGTGTGTGTGTGTGTGTGTGTGTGTGTGTGTGTGTGTGTGTGTGTGTGTGTGTGTGTGTGTGCGCGTGTGTGTGAGTGAGTGTGTGTGTGGTGGTGTGTGTGTGGCGTGTGTATGTGTATTTGTTTGTTTGTGCGTGTGTGTGCATTGTATGTTTGTATGTGTGTGTTGTGCCGTGTTGTTGTGTGTGCGTGTGTGTGTGTGCGCTTCTCTTTTCTTTCTTTCTCTTTCTTGTTTTATATTTGTTTTCCTTTTACTGCTTTCGAACTAATTAACGTTCCAAACGGCTGTACAAACAGGGAGTCACCAACTTCCGGTCCATTAAATTTGTACGGTGTTACCATTTACGAAGAAAAATAAAATGCAATTAAGAGAAGAGAAATATGCAATTATAGATGAGAGAGAGAGACGAGAGGAGAGAAGGAGAGAGAGGAGAGAGAGAGAGAGAGTGAGAGAGGAGAGAAGAGGAGAGAGAGGAGGGAGACAGGGAGGAGAGGAGAGAGAGAGAGAAGGCAGATAGGAGAGGGAGAGAGAGCGAGTAGGTGAGAGAGGAGGGAGGAAGAGAGAGAGGAGAGAGAGAGGAGAGAGAGGAGAGAGAAGAAGAAGAGAGAGGAGAGAAGAGAGAGAAAGAGAGAGAGGAGAGAGAAGAGAGAGAGAGAGAGAGGAGGAGAGAGAGAGAGGGAGGGAGGGAGGGAGGGAAGGAGGGAGGGAGGGAGGGAGGGAGGGAGGGATGAGAGAGAGAGAGAGAGAGAGAGAGAGGAGAGAGAGAGAGAGAGAGAGAGAGAGAAGAGAGAGAAGAGAGAGAGAGAGAGAGAGAGAGAGAGAGAGAGAAGAGGAGAGAGAGAGAGAGAGAGAGAGAGAGAAGAGAGAGAAAGAGAGAAAGAAAGAGAGAAAGAGAGAAAGAGAAAGAGACCAAAAAAACAATGACAGCGAGCAAGGAAACACGGCAATACCTCTTCACTTCCTAAATGCTTCAATGACTTCTTAAATCCGATTGAAATTTCGTCGGAAAATGAGAAATATCAACACAGTTTCTCTTATGCATCAAAGAGACCTATTTTTATTTTATTTTATTTTTTTGCTCGTGGGAGGTTAAATTGGCCGAGAAAAGGGAAAATTCCGCACGGGACGGTTAGCGCGGGAAATTCAAAAATTCAAACTGGAAGAGTAGGTAGTTATGTGGTTACGGTGATAGTAATGAAATAAGAGTAATGTTATTGATGATTGCAATACACGCACGTACACAAACACACACATACACACACACATAAACATACATACACACTTCCACACACACACACTTCGCCCCCCCCCACACACGCACACACAAAACACGCACATACACTTCCACCCCCCCTCCCCCACACACACACTCCCCCTCACTTCCCTTACCCCCCCCCACACACACAAACACACGCACACACACACTTCTATGCACTCACACGCACGCCCCGCTAGTTACCTCGAAACGAGCAATTAAATTACAAAACCGTTTCAACCATTTTTCAAGCGATAGGAATGGGGTACATTAGGGTGAAAAATAGCCTGCTGTTATGATCATAAAAGAAGAAAAAAAAATAGTGTACAATTACCGATTCTTTGTCTCTCAAGAGAGGAGGAGGAGGAGGAGGAGGAGGAGGAGGAGGAGGAGGAGGAGGAGGAGGAGGAGGAGGAGGAGGAGGAGGAGAGGAGGAGGAGGAGGAGGAGGAGGAGGAGGAGGAGGAGGAGGAGGAGGAGGATGAAGAAGAAGAGGAGGAAGAAGTAGGAGAGAAGAAGAGGAGGAAGAGAGATTAAGTGATGGATATAAAGGAGAGAAAAATGAAATTGAGAAATATAGTGTTGGGAAATGATTACAAACACGCACACACAAACGTACACACAAACACACACATAAACACAACCCCCCCCCCCATCACACACACACACACACAAACACAAAGAAACCAACACACACACACACAAACACAAACCAACACAAAAACACACACACACACACACACACAACTACACACACACACACACACACATACAAACACAAACAAACCAACACACAAACAAACACACACACAAAAGCACATTAATAACTACCTCACAAGATTTTTCTTTTGCCATCATTACTACAACACGAATAACATTATAATCATCAACACTAAAATTATGATAATAATGATTATTATAATAATTATTATAATTAACATTATAATTGTTATAATCATAATTAACATTATTGTTATAACATTATAATCATTAACATTAACATTACATTATCATTATCATCGCTTTAATAAAATAATTATTTCCTCGAGTGTTGACGAATGAAACCACAAGGAAAAATAGACAAACGAAGAAGAGAGAAGAAAGGGAAGTGAGGAAAAAAGCGAAGAAGAAAGAAGTAGAAGATGAAGAGAGAAAAATGAGACGAAGGGAAGAGGAGAATAAGAATAGAGGGGATGGAAGAATGAACAAAAATGAGGATGATGGAGAAAAAATACGACGAATGGAGGAAATAGAAGAGAGAAAATAGAAGAAAAGAAGAAAAGCCGATAGAGGAAAGAAAAGAAAAAAATAGACCAACAGAAAGTAAAAGAAGGAAATAGATAAATAAACATAAAGACAAACAAAAAATAATAAAAAATTAAGGAAAACAAAGAAATGCTGAGAAAATGGAAGAAGATAAATAATAATAATAATAATAATAATAATAATAATGATAATGATAATGATAATGATAATGATAATAATAATAATAATAATAATAATAATAATAATAATAATATGCATAAATAACAACAACATGTAAAGAAAGAAATAAGAAAATTCACCCTAAAAAAATAAAACGAATAAAGGAACTAGAAAAAATAAAGAAAAAAGCACGATAGAAAACGGAAAAAAGAAGGTAAACTGGTCTAGTAAGACACACTTCCCTCCTCTTGTGTATTAGAGAGTTTTCTTACAAAATTTCTCTTACATAATAATTTCTTTACGTAATTTTTGAATTTGTTTAATGCGACACTTTCTCTTATTCTGGTTCTGTCTTTCTTTAATCCGTCTCTTTCTCTAACGAATATGCACACGTGTTCATACGGTCACACACGAGCATACGCGCGCACACACACACAACAATCACACATACGGGCACACACATACACACGACAGCCACACACGCACACGGACACATGCACACACACACACAAACACACATACACACACACACACACACACACACACACACACACACGCACACGCCCACTCACACAAATACACAGACACACACACGCACGTTCCTTAGAATCGAACACACATCTTTCGTAAGCCACTTGTGCCTCTCAATGCTTTCTAACCATTTGACGATCTTTCGACGCCTCGATTCGAAATAAAAAAAGAAAAAGAAAAGAAAGAACGAAAGAAAGAAAGAAAGAAAAGAAAGAGAGAGAGAAAGAAAAAAAGAGAGTATACCCATTAGCGAATTATTTCTCTCAGTGGATTCTCAAAGGATTTTCCCGCCAAAACAATCTTTTCCGCCAAAAAGGTTTCGATTCTTTAAAGTGAGGCGCGGGATGCGCTTGCCGCCCTTTGCTTGGGCTTTGGTTCTTTTTAAGCCCTTTTATTTGTCCGTTTATTCATTTATTTATTTGTTTATTTATTCTTATTTGTCTATCTAGTATTTTTTTTTTCTTATCGGATTCAGGAAATTGCAAATGATGCAATGTACAGGCGTGCATTCTTATATGCAAAATATCAGGCATCTAGGTAAACACGCGCGCACACACACACACAAACCCACACACACACAAACCCACACACACACAAACCCACACTCACACACACAAACACAAACACAAACCCACACACACACAAACCACACACACACAAACCCACACACACACACAAACCCACACACACACAAACCCACACTCACACACACACACAAACACAAACCCACACACACACAAACCCACACTCACACACACACACACACACAAACACACACACACAAACACACAAACACAAACCCACACACACACAAACCCACACTCACACACACACACACACGCACACACACACAAACACACACACACTCACACACGCACACACACACACACACACAAACACAAACCCACACAAACACACTCACACACAAACACAAACAAACCCACACACACACGCACAAACACACACACTCACACGCACACAAAACAAACCCACACACACACACAACACGCACAAACACATACACACCACACACGCAACACAACACACACACACGCACACACACAAAAACACTCACATAAACACACACACACACAAATACAAACGCACACAAACACACAACAAACACAACAACACACACACACACACACGCAAACACAAACCCACACTCACACACACACATGCACGCACACGCACACACAAACAAACACACAAACCCACAAACCCACACACACACTCACACAAACCCAAGCCCACACACACACACACACACACAAACCCACACTCACACACAAACACAAAACAAACCCACTCACACACGCACACACAAACCACACTCACACACAAACACACAAACACACACACACACACACGCTCACACAAACACACGCACAAAAAAACACAAACCCAAACCCACACTCACACGCACACAAAAACAAACCCACGCACACACACACTCACACACAAACACACACACACACACACACAAACAAACACTCACACACAAACACAAACCCACACTCACACACACACACAAAAAAAAAAACACGTACACAAACACACACACACACAAACACAAACCCACACTCACACACACACACACACACACACACACAAACACTCACACACACGCACACCCACACACAAACACAAACCCACACACAAACGCACACAAACCCACACTCACACACACACACACACACACACAAACACTCACACACACGCACACCCACACACAAACACAAACCCACACACAAACGCACACAAACCCACACACACACACCACAACACACACACACAAACCACACACAAACACAAACACACACAAACACACCCACACACAAACACAAACCACACACAAACACAAACCCACACACAACACAAACCCACACACAAAACACAAACCCACACACAAACACAACCCACACACAAACACAACCCACACACAAACACAAACCCACACACAAACACACACACACCACAAACCCACACACAAACACAAAACCCACACACAAACAAACCCACACACACACAAACACACACACAAACACAAACCCACACACAACACAAACCCACACACAAACACAAACCCACACACAAACACAAACCACACACACAAACACCAAACCCACACAAACCCACACACAAACACAAACCCACACACAAACACAAACCCACACACAAACACAAACCCACACACAAACACAAACCCACACACAAACACAAAACACACACAAACACCACACACAAACACAAACCCACACACAAACACAACCCACACACCAAACAAACCCACACACAAACACAAACCCACACACAAACACAAACCACACACACAAACACCCACACACAAACACAAACACACACAAACACAAATCCCACACACAAACACAAACCCACACACAAACACAAACCCACCACAAACACAAACCCACACACAAACACAAACCCACACACACACAAACACACACAAACACAAACCCACACACAACACAAACCCAACACAAACACCAAACCCACACACACAAACACAAACCCACACACAAACACAAACCCCACACACAAACACAACCACACACAAACACAAACCCACACACAAACACAAACCCACACACAAACACAAACCCACACACAAACACAAACCCACACACAAACACAAACCCACACACAAACACAAAACACACAAACACACACAAACACAAACCCACACACAAACACAAACCCACACACAAACACAAACAACAAACACAAACAACACACAAAACACAAACCCACACACAAACACAAAACCACACACAAACACAAACCCACGCACAAACCACAAACCCACACACAAACACAAAACCCACACACAAACACAAACCCACACACAAACACAAACCCACACACAAAACACAAACCCAACACACAAAACACAAACACACACAAACACAAAACAACACAAACACAAAACCCACACACAAACACAAACCCACACACAAACACAAACCCACACACAAACACAACCACACAACACAAACACAAACCCACACACAAACACAAACCCACACACAAACACAAACCCACACACAAACACAAACCCACACACAAACACAAACCCACACACAAACACAAACCCACACACAAACACAAACCCACACACAAACACAAACACAAACCCACAAAGTCTTCCGAATTTCCGCCAAATTTCGGTCATTTCAAATCCGACCGGAAGTGTAAGATTAATGATGATGAACGAAACGGCGAGAGCAATGCGACTTGAAACTCATTTTAGATTTTGTTGTTGTTGTTTTTTTGTGTTTCTTTGAGGGACATAATCCGGGCAGGAAGATCTGTCCAATAACCATTACCCATTTCCTTTGAGTTTCTCGTCTCCTATTTTGTTTTTTTAAATTATCTTTTAAGTTTTTTTTTCGCGTTTCTTGGCGTTGTTGCCATCGTCCTGTCTCTTATTTTTTTCTCTCTTTCTTTCTGTCTCTCACCTTTCCGTCTTTCCTCTCTCTTTTTTTCTGTCATCCTTACTCTGTCCCTCCCTCTCACCTTCAACTTTTCTCCCTTACCCCTTTCCTCTCTCCCTTACCTTCTCCATCTCCCTCCCTCCCTTTCACCCTTCCCCTTCCTCTCCCTTTCTCTGTCACCCTCACCCTTTCTCCCTTACCTTGTCCTTCTCTCCCACCTTCTCCCTCTCACCCTCCTCCTTCCCCCTTCCTCTCCCTTTCCCTCTCACCCTCACCCTCCCTCCCTCTCACCTCCTTCCCTCTTCCTCCCCCTTTCTCTATCA
>NW_020869954.1:221488-233988 GCF_003789085.1 Penaeus vannamei | reverse complement strand
AGGAGGAGGGGAAAAGAGGGAGGAGGAAGGAAATGGGGAGGAGGAGGAGGAGGAGGAGGAAGAGGAGGAGGAGGAGGAGGAGGAGAGGAGGGGGGGGAAGGAGAGGGGGAGAGGGAGGAGGAGGAGAGGAAAGGAGAAAGGGAAGAGAGGAGGAGAAAAAGGAGGAGGAGGGAGGAGGGAGAGGGGGAAAGGAGGAGGAAGAGGAGAAGGGGTGGAATGAAGAAGAGGAGGAGGAAATATGAAGAGGAGGAGGAGGGAAAGGAGAAATGAAGAGGAGGAGGAGGAGGAGGAGAAAAGAGAGGAGAAAAAGGAGGAGGAGGAGGAGAGAATTGAGGAAATGGGAGGAGAGGAGAAAAGAGAGGAGGGGGAGGATGGAGGAGAAAAGAGAGGAGAAAAAGGAGGAGGAGGAGGAGAAATGGGAGGAGGAGTAAGAGAATACAGGGGGAGGAGGAGGAGAAGGGACAGGTAGAAGGAAGAGCCAATAAGACACAAAAAAACATTAAAAAATATAGAAGAATCACCATCAAAATTCATCAAAATTCACCAAAAATTAGACGAATCACCATCAACCCCCCCTCCCCTCCCC
Source organism: Penaeus vannamei (assembly GCF_003789085.1). Lineage (NCBI taxonomy): Eukaryota > Metazoa > Arthropoda > Malacostraca > Decapoda > Penaeidae > Penaeus > Penaeus vannamei. The sequence continues at coordinate 233,402 of NW_020869954.1, read as the reverse complement.
CCCTATAACCAGCCATCAGTCAGCACAGAACAACCATAACCCGAAGTGCTTGTATCGGCACTTCGTTAAAGCCTCCTTCAGACCTCGTAACGGCTGTCACAACCGGCACTGATGCGTTAATGAGAGCTTTTGTTCCCACTTCGAAACACATGTTGACTCGGGTTGCATTGTGTGGGGAAAGGGGGGAGGGGGAGGGGGAGGGGTGGGAAGGGGAGGGGAGGGGAAGGGTGGAAGGGGAAGGGTGGAAGGGAGGGGGTGAAGGGGGGAAGGGGAAGGGAGGGGGAGGGTGGAAGGGAAGGGGGAAGGGGAAGGAGGGGGGAGGGGAAAATAGGGATATATATAACTATGTGCATATGCAAACCCGCGCATGTATGTGTGTGTGTCTTTGTGTGTGTGTGTGTAGAGAGAGAGAGAGAAGAGAGAGAGAGAGAGAGAGAGAGAGAGAGAGAGAGAGAGAGAGAGAGAGAGAGAGAGAGAGAGCGAAAGAGAGAGAGAGAGAGAGAGAGCGAGCGAAAGAGAGAGAGAGAGAGAGAGACGAACACACAGACAGGAATACATACACACACAGACGAACAGAGAGAAAGAAAGAACAATAAAGGAGCCAACAGGAGCGAAACAGAAATAGACTAATCTTTTCCGAAATTTCTTAGAACGAACAAATCTTATTCGCAAAAACGGATAGGGAATCGGATATTACACTAATGACGGTTAGAAGAAGCCGATTCCAAAGAGAACTTAATTCCCGTATCGTTTTTCTTATTGTTTTTAATTCATTTATTTTACCATTATTATTATTATTATTTTTATTGTCTCACATTAGAAAAGAAAAAAAATATTTTCATTAATAATGAAATAATGCAGTTGTTATTTACTACATTTGATGGATTTCTACAAAATCACAGCCACAAATTAATACAAAGCACACACACACACACACACACACGCACAAACACACACACACCTACACACGAACACACACACACACACACAAACACACACACACACACACACACACACACACACACACACACACACATACACACACACACACACACACACCACACACACACAAAACACACACACACACACACACACACACACACACACACACACACACACACACACACACACACACACACACACACACACACACACACACACACACAAACACACACACACACACGCAAACATACGTAACAAGTATCACTATTCTCTTTTCAGATCAGTAGCAGTCCTGTACTTTCACCATCCGTACCTAAACTAGTTATTTGCAGACCTGTATATGTGTGTAATTTGTATATGCAGGGTTATCCTATTTGTGTAATAGCCTGGATGTATAATGGTGTGCTTGTGTGTTTGCACCTTTATTTACACGGTTTATGTGTTGTCTTTTTTATCAAATGGTATCTAGATGTGAGAAAATTCTGGAGGTATTGTATTCAGAGCTGTCTTTTCCTTTCTCTCTCTTTCTCTTTCTTTCTTTCTCTCTCGTTCTCTCTCTCTCTCTCTCTCTATCTCTTTTCTCTCTCTCTCCATCTATCTGTTTCTCTCTCTCTCTCTTTCCATCTATCAATTTCTCTCTCTCTCTCTCTCTCTCTCTCTCTCTCTCCATCTTTCTATTCTCTCTCTCTCTCTCTCCATCTTTCTTTCTCTCTCTCTCTCTCTCTCTCTCTCTCTCTCTCTCTCTCTCTCTTTTCCTCTTCTCTCTCTCTCTCTCTCTCTCTCTCTCTCTCTCTCTCTCTCTCTCTCTCTCTCGTTCTCTCTCTTCTCTGTTCTCTCTCTCTTCCTGTTCTCTCTCTCTCTTCCTCTTTCTCTCTCTCTCTCTCTCTCTCTCTCTCTCTCTCTCTCTCTCTCTCTCTCTCTCTCTCTCTCTCTCTCTCTCTCTCTCATCCGTCCTTTAACTAATTCAGCATTTTTTTTCTCTCCTGTTCTACTTTGTTTGTTCATTATCATCTTTGTGGAAAATGAACACACGACAGCGAATGTACACAAGGTTAAGGTTTAAGCATATTTGCATCCACTTGGAAATATTTTTTGTTCTGGTACGGAAAATTATAGTTGCTGAGACCTTATACGCAGGAACGCACTTATATTCTCTTTATCATCATTGCCATTATCATCTCTCACTCTGTCTCTGTCCTTCTCTTTCTCTTTCTCTCTCTCTGTCTCTGTCTTTCTCTTCTCTTCTCTCTCTCTCTCCTCTTCTCTCTCTCTCTCTCTCTCTCTCCTCTCTCGTCTCTCTCTCTCTCTCTCTCTCTCTCGCTCTCTCTCTCGTCTCTCCTCCCTCTCTCTCTCTCTCGCTCCCTCTCTCTCTCTCTCGCTCCCTCTCTCTCTCTCGTTCTCTCTCTCTTCCTCTCTCTCTCTCTTCTCTCTCTCTCTCTCTCTCTCTCTCTCTCTCTCTTCTCTCTCTCTCGCTCTCTCTCTCTCTCGCTCCCTCTCTCTCTCTCTCGCTCTCTCTCTCTCTCTCTCTCGCTCTCTCTCTCTCTTCTCTCTCTCTCTCGCATCTCTCTCTCTCTCTCGCCCTCTCTCTCTCATCTCTCTCTCTCTCGCTCCCTCTCTCTCTCTCTCGCTCCCTCTCTCTCTCTCTCGCTCCCTCTCTCTCTCTCTCGCTCTTCTCTCCTCTCTCCTTCTCTCTCTCTCTCTCGCTCCCTCTCTCTCTCTCTCGCTCCCTCTCTCTCTCTCTTCCTCCCTCTCTCTCTCTCTCGCTCCCTCTCTCTCTCTCTCGCTCCTCTCTCTCTCTCTCTCTCTCTCTCTCTCTCTCGCTCCCTCTCTCTCTCTCTCGCTCTCTCCTCTCTCTCTCGCTCCCTCTCTTCTCTCTCTCGCTCCTCTCTCTCTCTCTCTCTCGCTCCCTCTCTCTCTCTCTCCTCTCTCCCTCTCTCTCTCCTCTCGCTCCCTCTCTCTCTCTCTCGCTCCCTCTCTCTCTCTCTCGCTCCCTCTCTCTCTCTCGCTCCCTCTCTCTCTCTCTCTCTCTCTCTCTCTCTCGCTCCCTCTCTCTCTCTCTCGTCTCTCTCTCGCTCCCTCTCTTCTCTCTCTCGCTCCCTCTCTCTCTCTCTCGCTCTCCTCTCTCTCTCTCTCTCTCGCTCCCTCTCTCTCTCTCTCGCTCCCCTCTCTCTCTCTCTCCGCTCCCTCTCTCTCTCTCTCTTCTCGCTCCCTCTCCCTCCTCTCCCTCCCTCCCTCCCTCCCTCGCCCCCCTCTCTCTCCCTATCCCCCCCCCCCAAAAAAAAAAAAAAATTCCTCAAGCTTATCCAGCTCCCATAATTCGCATAACAGCCACGCCTTGTTAACCCCCTCCCCCCTCCTTCGATCAGCACCTATCTTCTTTAACCAGTGAGTTCATGCCATTATAACCAGAAATAAAAATACCTCATCACACTGAACCTGAAACTACATCTATTAAGAATTTTATCACAGCTGCCTAAAACGGACATCAAAGTCATCAAAAATGGTAAGTCTTGTTTAAAATTAATGACATAATGAGTGATTGAGTATTTCACCACAATTAATAGTCGGATTGGAACCGTGTATAAGCAGTGATACACAGGTACTAAGCTCGTGTTATCATAATGAGTAATTGACGATTTCACCACAACTAGTAGTCAGATTGTAAGCGAGAATAAGGAGGAATACACAGGTGCTAAGCTCGTGTTTTATCATAATCATAAATTCAAGGCCTGGCATACCACGTCATCGAATTTTATTCCATAAAACCGCAGAAGTACATACCAAGATATATTACACCCACTCCTCAAAATTCCAAAAATCACCATTAGTCTTACAAACAACCCCCCCCCCCGAGACCGTAAAATGGAAAAAAAACAAAGAATGATTACACTTTATACTCAAAATTTTAGCGTTCATTAGATTCCCAAACACCCACGAAGCTCACGTCAAATACAATCATAAATTAAAGCCTTATCACTGGTTATTGGATTGCACAGCACTTGCCATCAAAGTTAGGACACAATTGAATGAGGTTTTTCTTCAGCGGTAAACGAGCCAAGGTTTGTCAAGTTTTTTTTTTACACCAGAGAGAAGATGAAAGGAGGAGGAGGAGGAAGGAGGAGGAGGAGGAGGAGGAGGAGGAGGAGGAGGAGGAGGAGGAGGAGGAGAGGGTTAGGGGAGGAGGAGAGGGTTAGGGGGAGGAGGAGAGGAAGGTTAGGGGGAGGAGGAGAGGAGGAGGAGGAGGGAAGGAGGGAGGAGGAGGAGGAGGAGGAGGTGGAGGAGAAGAAGAAGAATAAAAAGAAAAAGAAAAAGAAGAAGAACAAGAACAAGAAGAACAAGAAGGAGGAGGAGGAAGAAGAGAAAACGAACACGAAGAAGAAGACGAGGAAAAAGAAGAAGAAGAAGAAGAAGAAGGAGGAGGAGGAGGGGGAGAAACAAAACGAGAAAAAGAGTTGGATTACCCTTTTTTTCACTTCGACTCATACACCAAAATTCCAAAATTCCAGAATGCCCATTTTCCTCAGTCCGAAAAGGGAAAATTAAGAACAGGAAAAAGACACAGAGACAACCAATTGGGTTTCCCTCCGAAGGTGACCGGGATAAGGCCACTCCTCCAGAACGAACCCGTCTGCAGTCCGCCAGCCTTAAAGACCAATTAGAGAGCCAATTACGTCTCGAAGTACAATTATCCCATAGCGGGAATTATAACCCTGAAATAACGGGCTAATGTACTGTACGGATTATGTCCCCGAGATCCTCTTGTTGCGAAATCTGAGGGAAAATGTCTTTAAAAAAAAGGGGAGAAAATGAGAAGGAAAATAATAGAGTATTGCAGAGACTGTCGAGGTGATTTTGAAAGGAGGAAAAAAGGGGAATGGGTATGAGGAAGATAGAGAGGAAGAGGGAAGGAGGATGAGGGAGAGGGGAGAAGGCTGTGGGTAGGGGGGGAGGGAGGGGAGGGAGAGGGAGAGGGGGAGGGAGAGGGAGAGGGAGAGAGAGGCAGAGGCAGAGAGAAAAAGGGGTAGAGAGAGAGGGAGAGAGAAAGAGAGCCAGAAACAGAGAACAGAGACAAAAAAAAACAAAACTCAAAAAAATCGTTACCAGAATACACTACAAAACTAACTACAAAACCACACTCACAAACTACCTCTCTACAACCCCCCTTCTACAACCCTACCCCGCCCCCCCTCTACCCCTCTACCCCCCCACAACCACACAACAACCCCCAACACCCCGCGCTCTCCAACAGCGCGACATAAACACCCACGAACACCCCTCACTTACCGCGCGTCCTCGTCGATGATGGGCGTGACCGAGCCGGAGCGAGACCCATACTGGCCGCCGTAGTAAGGGTCCTCGTAACTGGGCGTGGGCGTGAGGTAGGCGCTCCCGGGACCTCCGTAGGGGCGTGGCGATCGCTCCGGGGAAGACAGGTATCCATCGCCGCCGTGCATTCGTTCTGGGGGGGGAGGAAGAGAAGAGAAGAAACGGGAATGAGAGAAGGGAAATAGGTATAATTGGAATAAATTGGAATAAAAGATAATCATGAATAAATAAAGAATGGATAAGGAATAGCCTTTTTTTTCTTTTTTGTTTGATTAAATTAACGGGAATGAAAGAATGAAAATAAATATAATAGGAATAAATTGGAATTGAAAATAATCACAAATAAAAAAGAGGATAAGAATTTTTTATTTTCTTTTTTGTTTGGTTAAATTAGTTTTTTTTTCTCTCTCTCTAACCTTTGAAGCCAGAGAATGATGATAATAATATAAAAAATATTGACAATAATAATAACAATGATAATAATTATGATAGTAATGATTTAAAAAAGGACAATAACATTGATGATAATAATACAATAAGAGAAAAAAAACATATCATAACAAAACGATAATTAAATAATAATGAAATATATTATAAAAGCAATAATAGTAATGATAATCATAATGACAGTAATGATAATGATAGCAACAATGATATTTAAAACAATAGTAATACCAATAATTACAACGGCAATAATAATAATAATGATAATAATAATAATAATAATAATAATAATAATAATAATAATAATAATAATAATAATAATAACGTAAATAACTGTGGCAATAATAATGACAACAAAAATACTAATAATAACAATAACAACAATTATAGTAATAAAATAATGAATCTACCAATGATAATGATAACGATAATAATAATGATATTGCTAATGATAATAATAATAAAAACAAAAATAATAATAATAAAATAATAATTTAATACTAATGATAATGATGATTTAAAAAATCATAATAACCATAAGATAACAAATAGATAAATAGACTAATTAATAATTGTTGTTCTATTGGTTTGTACTGAAAGAATCTGAAAGAGCTTTATTTTTTTCTTTGATCTAAAACAACGAACATCAGTATAAAAAGCAATTTAGGCGGCAATAAACAGCCGAATAAAACAAATGAGTGACCCATTAAAAAAAAGAAAAAAGAAAAGAAAACGGGAAAGTAGTGTTCGAAAGAAAACGGGAGAGTAGGTTGGAAGAAAACGGGAAAATAACGTTCGGAAGAAAACGGGAAATTACCGTTCGGAAGAAAACGAGAAATTACCGTTCAGAAGAAAACGGGAAATTACCGTTCAGAAGAAAAGAAATTACCGTTCGGGAAATTACCGTTCAGAAGAAAACGGGAAATTACCGTTCAGAAGAAAAAGGGAAATTACCGTTCAGGAGAAAACGGGAAATTACCGTTCAGAAGAAAACGGGAAAGTAACGTACGGAAAAATCCTGGAGATTAAGACTCAGAGGAAAATGACGAAATAACTTTCTTTCAGCATTGTCTAGATCATTTCGTAGTGAAGAGCAAGGAAACAATTAAAAAATTACCGGAATTCCAAGTTGAGTTTATGATTTTAGATTCAAGAAAAACATACTGAATCCCGGAACTGTTTCGGACACCAGTGCAGTGGAAAATAAAAATGATAAAAATAATGATAATAATAATAATAACGGTAATGATAATAATAATAATAATGATGATAATAATAATAATAATAATAATAATAATAATAATAATAATCATAAGGATAAAGATAATGATAATGATAATGATGATAATAATAATAATAATAATAATAATAAAAAAATAATAATAATAATAATAATAATAATAATAATAATAATAATAATAATAATAATAATAATAATAGAAATAGTAAGAATTCATTTGCTTTTGGATGAGAAACAGTGACGCGCTTAATTAATCTAACAGAAAAAAAACAAAATATGTAAAACAAAACACGAATATACGTAAAAAAAAGTATGAATGCGAACTAGGCGTATAATAAAGAAGAAAAAAACTAAGCAGATTTATAAACAAAAAAATAAATAATCAAATTAGAAAAAAAATAAATTCAAACACGAATGAACATGACTTTGAATATAGGATAAAAATCACAACACGAACCAAATTCAAACTTCGTGCGTGTAACGGTTTTTCTCTGGCGCCATTTTCGATCACTAGTTTTACGGTGAAATCCAATCATTTGTTGCTAAAAGTTTTCAATATCACTTCTTTTGCACGATGATAGTTATTTTTTTAATAGCAATGGATACTGGAAAGGATTGGTAAGGGGGAAAGTTGTTAAAGAAATGATAGAGAAGAGGGAAGAGAGAACGGGGAACAGGGGGGAAGACGAGAAGACGGCGCGGGACCAAGCGCCGCAACAGCGACCGACCACACCCGCAAACGAGGCACAAACCGGCACACGATCGACACAGAAGGCACACACGACCACGGACACAATAAAGAGACGCATCGGGCAAGCGGGAAAGCACGACGAGAGACGCGCGGCAAGCGCGGAAGGAGACGAAGAGACCGGGGAAGGGGGAAGACGAGAGAGACGGGGTGGAGGGGGAAGGAGAGAGAGACAGAGCAGACTGAGAGATAGAAGCAGAGAGAGGAGAGAGAGCAGACCGAGAGGCTGAAAGCGAGAGCGATGTGCCCACGGGTCCAGAGAGGACTAGCGAGAGGCGGAACCACAGAGGAGAGACGGGGCGATGAGGGAGAAGAGCTGGAGAGGAGAGGAGGCAAGAGCACGAAGGGGAGAGGCGAGAGGGAAAAATCACCGTGAAAGGACGGGGAGAGGAGAGAGGAAGAGAGAGAGGAAGAGGAGAGAGACGAAACAGAGAAAAGAGAAAGAGAGAGAGAAGCACGAGAGAGAGACGAGAGAATCGAGACGAGAGAGAACGAGAGGAGAAGTAGAGAGGAAGAGGGAGGGAGGAGGACGGAGACCCAGAGGAGTAGGGAGGCGAAAGAGGAGAGAAGACTCGAGAGAAGCAGAACAGACGAGAGAGAGAGAGCTATTATCAGACGGACGCAGATACGACGACCGATAGAAAGGAGAGGGGGAGAGAGATGAGACCGGAGAACGTGAGCGAGAGAGAGGAAGAAGAGGGAAGAGAAGACTGAGACTGAGAAGAAGAGAGAGAGAGATTAATGACGAGAACGATGAAGACGCAGAGAAGAGAGGAGGGCAGGATCAGGGGTACCCCATACATCGGGACCACTAGAGGGACGAGACAGACGGGCGAGGGGACGAGAGACCTCAGAGAAGGAGAGAGAAGTGAGAAGAGAGAATGAGACGAGACGAAAGAGCGAAGGAGGGGAGATTAGGACTGATGAGAAGAGAGGAGGGGATGGTCGAAGAGAGAGAGAGGAAGAGAAAAGCTAAAGCGCGATAAAAGAGATAAGAGATAAAGATAAAGATAAAGATAAAGATAAAGATAATAGATTTAAAAATAAAGAACGAGAGCACAGAGCAAGAAGCCCGAGAAGCAGAAGAGAGAAGAGAGAGATAGAGACGACAGAGAAAGGAGAGACGCCGAAGAGGAGAGATGAGAGGAGGGAGGCGAGGAGGATAGGACGCACGGAGGACACAGGAACACGGGAAAGAAAAAAAGAATGAGAAGAAGGAAAGGAGAGGAAAGACAGAGAGACGAGAGAAGACGCGACCCTGAGAGAGAGCGCGAGCGAGAGCAACGAAGGAGAGAGAGAGAGAGAGAGAAGAGAAGAGGAAAGAGAGGCGAGAGAGGGAGTGACTGCTTCGAGGGAGGGAGGGGAGGGAACAGAGTAAGAAAGAGACGAAGAGGTGACGCACGGAGAGAGACGAGAACGAGAGAGAGAAGAGAGAGAGGAGGACGAAGAGGATGAGCGACAGACGATGCGAGAGAACGAGAGAGACGAGAACGACAGGGCGACAGCCCCGGGAGAAGAGAGAGAATGGAGAGAGCCAAGGGAGGGAGTGACGCGGGGAAGAAAAAAGAGAGAGAGAGACAGAGAGGAGAGAGAGAGAGAGACGAGGAGGAGAGAAGAGAGAAGAGAGAGAGGAAGAGAGAAGAGAGAGAGAACGAGACGAGGGGAGGAGGAGAAGGGAGGAAAGGGCAGGAGGAGGGAGGGGAGGGGAGAGAGGAGAGAGAGTGACGAGAGACGGAGAGAGAGAAGAGAGAGAGAGAGAGAAGAGAGAGAAGAGAAGAGAGAAGAGAGGGAAAGAGAGAGAGGTGACTGAGGAGGGAAGCCACGTGAGGGAACCAGAAAGAGAGACTGAGAGAGATAAGATATACGAGACGAGAAAGAGAGAAGATACAGAGAGCAGAGAGAGACACGAGATGAGCAGGAAGGAAGAGGGAAACGCACCAAGAGAGGGAGAAGGTGAAAGAGTACACCCGAAGAGACGAGCCAGAGGAGAGGGATGCGAGAGAGAACGAACCAGAGAGGAGAACATGGGAGACCGAGAGCAAGACGATGAGACCACACACTGAGAGAGCAGAGACGGAAGAACCAGAGAAGACGAGAGACCGCAGCAAGATGAACAGACGGCGGTGCCATACCTCCGCGGGGGGAGGAGACAGACCAGAGACAGAGACAACGAGAGAGTTACGAGGGGAGAGATCGGAGAGGAGAGCCCAGAATAGCACGAGCGAACAGGACCCTAAAAGAGAAGAAAGACGAGAGAGAGAGACCGACACCGACCACGAAGAATAACCGACACCACGAACCGAGGACGAGAACGACGATACCGAGACAGAACAGACAGTAAGCCACGACACGAAGAGAAGAAGAGAGGAGATGACTGAAGAGAAGGAGAGAGAACAGCCACACGACGCCCGAAGGAGCAGAGGAGCGAGCCAACCGAGATGCACCCGACGAGACACCGCGAGGAGAGAGAGAGAAGAAGACCAACCCCGACGACCGAGAGATGAGAACCACGCGAGACGCGAGAGAGAGAGACAGACAGACGGGACCGATTGGAGAGCAGAGCCGACCCGGAGGCAGACCCCCACCCAGAGATAGCCAGGCCCCGCACAGATCCAAATAACCCTGGAGAGATGAGACAGAGGAAAGACGACGTCAGAGGTCGACGAGGAGGAGAGAGACTGCTAGCGGAGACGAGAGAAGACGAGGAGAGACCTGAGAGACGAGAGAGAGCGCGAGGAGATCAGAGGAGAGAGAGCAGAGATGAAGGGAGAGATGAGAGAGAGAGAGGGAGAGGAAAGAGGAGCCAAAGAGGAGAGAGAGAGAGAGAGAGAGAGAGAGAGAGAGAGAGAGAGAGAGAGCAGAAGAGGAAGAAGAGAGAGAGGAGAGAGAAGAGGTATGAGGGCAGGGAGGGGAGGGAGGGGTGTAGAACCGAGAGAGAGAGGAAAGGATGAGAGACGAGGATGAGAGGAGAGGATCCGCACCGAGCCAAGACGACCGACGCACACGCCCCGCACCCCGGCGCCCACGACACCAACACCAACCCCACATGAGGAGAGGATGGAACGCCAGAGAGGTGGTGAGAGAGATCAAGGATGCAGAGAAGAGGAGACATCCAGAGAGACAGGAGATGAGATGAGACGAATGAGAAGGAGAGCGTCGAGAGGGACGAGGGAGACCATTAAGAGGGCAGAGGGAGAGGCATGAGGAGAGGAGCAGCGAGGAGGAGGGAGGAGAGAGAGGAGGACAGAGAAGACGTGGTACCACAATGACGAGAGGACCTGACGATGACGCACAAAAGAGAAGACGAGATGAGAGAAGAGAGAGAGAAGAGAAGAGAGAAGAACGAGAGAAGAGAGAGAATAAAAAATTCAGATCGAAAAATACACGACAAAAAAAAAGACATTCCAAATCTCTTACAGAAACCTTCAATAAGTTTGACCATTTAAACTTTCCAATCCCAATGAAAAAAGAAAAAAAATAGAAAAAAAGAAAAAGAAAATCCCTGTACCTAAAAAAAAAAAAAAAAATCATCAACATGCATGAACAGCAATCACATGGAGCCAAAAAAATTAATGGAAAAACGAGAGGTGAGGCATGTGCTCCCCTCAACACATATGCAGATTAATAGCCATGAAACATACCCGTTATATACAAAGAGTAAGCACAGACATACTGCATAGAAAGATTATCAAAAAGCCAAATTTGTAAACAGCTGTACACACAAAACACGCGAACATCGATGAGAGAATATTTCTTATAATAGACAATCCTGGAGATATTATGATACACCATAGACGAAAGGAATAATAAAAAAAAACAGATAAAAACATTGAAATATGAATATTGTAGTTTTTGGGCAGCTCACACAATAGCGGTTGGCTGATGTTCAGCATACTTGGCCAAATAAGCGTGAACTATGTGAACTATTGTGGTATTAACTTTCCACAGGTTTCCCCGAGCTCTGACGCATGCGCATGGACGTACACACATGCAGTTATCTAGTTCAGACTCATTTATAACCTTTTTGACGTATTGTAATATCTGGTCGGCCTTCTATGTTGTCTAATACTGTATATTCTATATTTTCTATACCTTCTATATTGATAAACACGATGTATTAGTGATGATGAAACAGAAAAACGCTATTTTCTATTTACGTTTTCTTTGGTGAAAATCTACGGCTACTTTTCCTAGTATACTAATATCACACTATT
>NW_020869954.1:203988-213988 GCF_003789085.1 Penaeus vannamei | reverse complement strand
ATATATATATATATATATATACAGATATAGATATAGATAGATAGATAGATAGATAGATAAATAATAATAAAAAAAACAAATAACAATAAATAAATAATAAAAAAGTGAAATATTGAGTTCTGGGAAGAGAAGGCAAAAAAAAAAAAAAAAAAAAATAATAATAATAAAAAAATAATAAATAATGTTGATATTCAGACTTTAAAAAGAAAGAGGAAGTCAAATCTAGAAAATAAAATTTAAGAGAGAAAGTGAACGTTTGATATCAAGTTTATAAAAAAAAAGAAAGAAAAAAAGAGGAACTCGAATCTAGATAACAAAAATCTAAGAGAGGAAGCCAAAGTTTGATATCATATTATATAAAAAAAACATGGAATGAAATCTAGGTAACGGGGCTATAACAGAGGAAGTCAAAGTAAGACATCAAGAATTTATAAAAGAAAGAGGGAGACAATTCTAGATAACAAGAATGGAAGATAAGAAGTCAAAGTTTGATATCAAGTATATATAAAAAAGTCAAATCTTGATAACAAGGGTTAGAGAGGAAGTTTAATATCAAGTATATATAAGAAAGAAGGTCAAATCTAAAATCTAAGCGAGGAAGTCAAAGTTTGATACCAAGTTTATATTAAAAAAGAAGTCAAAGTTTGATACCAAGTTTATATAAAAAAAAGAGGAAGTTTGATCAAGTTTAAATCAAAACTTGATACCAAGTTTATATTAAAAAAGAGGAAGTCAAAGTTTGATACCAAGTTTATATAAAAAAGAGGAAGTCAAAGTTTGATACCAAGTTTAAATCTAAACTTGATACCAAGTTTATATAAAAAAGAGGAAGTCCAAGTTTGATACCAAATTTATATTAAAAAAGAGGAAGTCAAAGTTTGATACCAAATTTATATTAAAAATAGGAAGTCAAAGTTTGATACCAAGTTTATATAAAAAAAGAGGAAGTCAACGTTTGATACCAAGTTTATTTTAAAAAAGAGGAAGTCAAATCTAGAATCTAAGCGAGGAAGTCAAAATCTGATATCAAGTATATATAAAAGAGGAAGTCAAACCTAGATAACAAGAATGGAAGATAAGAAGTCAAAGTTTAATGTCAAGTATATATAAAAAAGAAGAAGTCAAACTTAGGTAACGAGGCTTAAAGAAAGGAAGTCAAAGTTTAATGTCAAGTGTATATAAAAAAGATAAGGAGATTTAAGCGAGGAAGTCAAAGTTTGAGATCAATTTTATATTAAAAAGAGGAAGTTCAATCTAGAACATTATCGAGGAAGTCAAAGTCTGATACCAAGTTTATATAAAAAAGAGGAAGTCAAACCTAGAACTTAAGCGAGGAAGTCAAAGTCTGATATCAAGAGTGTATCAGAACAAGGGAAGCCAAAAGAGTGACTAAAGAGCGGGTGGCGAAGGTCAGGGTGAGGTCAAATATCACGAATAGGGTGAAGAGAAAGCCGAGGACTAAGGGGCGAGGCGAAGGGACGAGCGAGGAGAGAAGAAGACAAGGGTGAGAGTGGAAGTTGGGAGTGAGAGTGAGCGAGACTTTTGTTCCTTTTTCGTTTCCCTCTCTCTCTCTCTATCTCTCTATCTCTCTTCTTCTTTTCCTCTGTCTCTCTCTTTCTCCGTTTCTTTTACTCATTCTCTCTCTCTCCATTTCTTTTCCTCACTCTCTCTCTTTCTCTCTCTCCATTTCTTTTCTTCTTTCTCTCTCTCTCTCAATTTTTTTTCCGCATTCGTCTCTCTCTCTCTTCTCTCTCCCTTCTACAAATATCTCTCTCTATCATTACATTCGATATATATCTCTCTCTTCTATATCATATATATATGATTACTAATTTATCTAACTCTATATTACTAGTATCTCAGTCTTATCTCTCTTCAATCTAATGTTTTAATAATTATCACTATACTCTTAACCTTCATTCTTCATCTCATATTTTCTCTGTCTTAATTCTTATTTTCTTTCATTTTCTTGTTTTCCTTTTATTTCTACAATTATCTTATTATTCTCCTCATATCTATTTCATTCCATTATAACATCATTCTCTATCTTCTCTAATATCTCTTCATAATAAATAAATACAATTATATTATCATATCTCGGTCTCTCTATTCTTCTTTACTTACTATATTACTCTATATCTCTCTTTCTCTTCCTATATGTCTCTCGATTCATCTAATTCTTCTTTCCATATTATCTATCTACTCTTCTACTACTATTTCTCTTACCTTATCAGATCATATACTCTTCTCTCGTCTATCTATTTCATCTATTTTTGCTATTACTTTTCCAATTCGTGCTCACTATACTGTATATTATTCCTCTTCCTCATTTTGCCGTGTGTGTGTGTCTCTTATTAATTACTGTTATCACTTATTACTGTATTTCTCTTTCCTTCATACATCTCACATATATATATATATCATTGTCTTATATATCTATCTATCTCTATTACTATCTTGTATATTTCATATATAATATCTATATACTTACATACTCTGTATATATATATTCTTCTATCTCATTCATATCCTTACTATCTATTATATATCTATATATATTACATATATATTAAATATATATATATATATATATATATTATATATTAATATCATTATATAATATATATATATATATATATAGTAGATATTTTAGGCATCACACACCATCGTTCCTCAATTCTCTCGCAGACATACAGATATTCGATCGCCATCTCTCATCCTCATATTATGTACATAATCTTCTCTTATCCTCATAAATATCGTCAAGTTTTTTCATTGTGGATTTTTGGATCTAACTCAGACTGAATGATTGATGGTCTATTCGTTATGAGAAAATAAGGTTCTGCATGTTCTCTCTTCATTCTTTCGTATTTTTAGTATGTAGGCTATCAACGCACTATAAATCATAAAGAGACAGAGAGGAGATAAATACAGGGATACAGTAAGCATATGCATATTGTTTTGTGTGATCACTGAAATTTTGATGTAGTGATGAGATGTAGTGTCGTAATAACTGTGCATATAATGGTAAGACAATAAATACTCTCTAGACAATGGCCGGTTTGTTAAATCATTGCGCGAGGATCTGACACCATCATGATGTGGGATTAAGAATGAGCTCATTTATCTCGTGAATCTATCTAACAAATAGTTTATTATATTAGTTATCTATTATCCCGGTAGATATTGCTTCGTTACTCTCGCTCTGCATAGTAATGATGTTCTTACTTTATATACTACATGCATTTCCGTATAATAATATTCATCGGGTCTGGGCTCGCATTGGTTCGTTTGAAGACATTTGAGTAATACAAGCGGAATAATCACAAAGTATCAAGAAGCATCTTTCCGTGTATGTTGTGTCGTATGTGTAGGTATGCTCGCAGTATGTGTTAAGGAACATCTCGCTCGCGTATCAGAGAGAGACATTGAGATTTTTATTTGGAATTTATACTGACTTTACATGCGGTCCCAAATTTATTCTGTGTCATATTTATATAATTCTAGTCATCTATTATATCTATATATATATTATATCTACATATCGTTAGTATTACTTCATATCTATCTATATGATAATCTAATATAACTATTCTATAATTTCTCTTATATATATCATTATTTTCGAATCTTCTTAATTATTCCTATAATTCGTCTGTATATACTTCCCTAATATTCCTACCTCTGTTTATTCCAATCTCTAACTATTCTTTATTCTAACTCCTCTAGCTTTCTCTTTCTATCTTTGTATACCATTCAAATATATTGCAATTCTAGTAGGGATTCAATATAACCATATCTATCTCTCTATGATATCTACATATTAGCATGTCTATATATACTATTGGTATGTATGTAGGTATTATGGTGCATCTATTCATGTCTGTTCGCTGCTGTGTCACTGCTCTATCTATCTCCCTTATAACCTCTCTATCTTCTCCCATCTCTCCCCTCACACATTCATATATACCTTTATTCATGTAATCTCTGCTTCTCCATAGTATCTTCTATATTGAATATACTATTTACCGTATAAGAGTTGTTCTTATGTAAGAGGCAAATAAGATCGATATAATCACCATATATATTAGCCTGATGAAACAATAGGGTCAACAAGAGTAAAAGGGTCCAAGCAGGAGAAGGGGCATAAATTTAAGCAGAAACTTTTGTGAGTATAGAGGTCTTCACGGGACGACAAATGGTTGGTACACCGGAGGTAACTATTATCTAATAGAGGAACAAACTGTTTGGGTGACACACATGTATTGGGTTTTGAGATGGTTTAATAATGTTGTTGATGTTGATACGACAACTGGGTGGATTGACAGCAAAGTGATAGTAATGGTTGTGGTGTGTGTGGAAATCAATAAGTGGTCGCGGGTGTATCTGTGGTTGTGAGTGGTGTGTGGTGTTTATATGAGGTCAGTGTGGGAGCTCGCTCATTCGGCGGGTGGCTGCAGTGGTATGCGGCAGTTTAGTTGGTTGGACAGGGTGAAATCAAATTATGGTAGTAGAGTTTGAGGATGGTGTGGTGGATGGTGGAATAGAGGATGATGACGAATAACATAGAAAAGTATGCGAGTGAAGGGTCGAGACAATTCAGAGACTGGCTGACAGATGGGAGAAAGGTGTTGCCTAAGGCGATGAATAATGATGAATGAGATGGCCATGGGATTAAATGCTGGATGCTGGATTTGTTGATGGGAGAAGTTCAAGATCATACTCATGATGATCGTGAGGATGACAATAGCAATGACGATGACGCTAGTGATGACGATAGTGATGATTGAGATAGTCATAGCAGTACTGATGTTGATAAGAAAGAAGGAAATGTGAGAAAAAAAATAAAAATATGAAAAGTAGCATTGTTGGCACCCCCGAAGGCCCTAAATATTTGGAAAATGACGCAAGGATGAAGAATGGGAGCGGCGAAAGGCACTGATTTATGGCACTGCTTTGTGAACGGCACCAGCTGGCCCTCCCGACGTAAACAAATGATGGAAGGCAAAGCTTTAATGATGGACTTTAAGGCAGGATCGAAAAATGACTCCCCCCGTTTTTGGAGTCAATGTTGGTGGAGTCACATATTAACTCGAAACAAGTTGTTGGAGTTAAATGTAATTGAAACAAGTTGTTGGTGGAATCAATGTTATTAACTCATAAGAACTTGTTGGTGGAGTCAAATGTTATGAAGAAACAAGTTGTTGGTAGAGTCAATGTTATTAACTTTTAAACAAGTTGGTGGAGTCAATGTTATTAATTCGGAACAAGTTGTTGGTGGAGTCAATATTATTAAGGTAGCCAAGTTGTTTGGGTGGGTCAGTGTTATTAACTGTAATACTTTGGGTGGAGTCATGTAAATTCGATAAATCACAGAAGTCCCAATTGGTGACGGAACCCAGATCAATGAGAAAAGTAGATACTTAACGTGCTAGAGTAAGAAATGTCGAAAGGACGATATGTGTAATTTTATTCGCCGCTCGGTCACGTTCATATCATGACTCATAATTTTTCAATCTAACTCATCTCTCTTGTCTTCGTCGGTATCGTCAATGGTTATTATTTCATCTCATGACTCATCTTGGTCTATGGCTGTCTTGCGCTAGATCGTCGAAATGTCCGCTAAGGTTAAAACTCGGTAATCATTTTCAACTCTGTTTGGTTTTAATTTCTTCTGGACGATATTTATTACATTCCTCCTTCTTAATATACAAATCATTGTACTCTGTTCGGTTGGAGTCAATAGTATGTATTACATATGCAGAGGAATAGTAATAAGTTTAGGGCAAGATGGGAAGAGGTCAGGAGATTTAGGTAGCTAGCTCAAACAGTATTATTTAAGCAGAAGAGGGTAGATAAAGTGTATGGATGAGTAAAGAAGTGATAGAAAGGAGGAAGTCAGTGTTTCGAATGATCTGTCACTCCGCGTTGATAACTTCTGACTAGAGAATGGGAACATGGACATGTTGTATGTAACTCGAAACAAGTTGTTGGTGGAGTCAATATTATTAAGTAGCAAGTTGTTGGTGGAGTCAATATTATTAAGTAGCAAGTTGTTGGTGTAGTCAATATTATTAAGTAGCAAGTTGTTGGTGGAGTCAGTGTTATTAACTCGTAATAACTTGTGGTGGAGTCAATGTCATTAACTCGAAACAAGTTGTTGGTGGAGAATTATTAAGTAGCAAGTTGTTGGTGGAGTCAATATTATTAAGTAACAAGTTGGTGGAGTCAATGTTATTAACTTGTAATAACTTGTGGTGGAGTCAAATGTTTATAACTCGTGACAGGTTGTTGGGAATTGACTGCCACAGGGAATGAAGTGACATCTGTGACTGACAGGAGGGACGGGGGATCCAAACCTTGCCTGGCACTGCGGTTGACATGATGGCAGACTGAAGTGACGGCAGGGAAAGTCACTGTAGGGGAACGAAGACAACGATAATAAAGGGAATCAAGAGGGCATAATGGCTAATAATTTACGGGGATAGAAAAGAGGGGGGGCTTGGCTTTAGAGTGGGGGGGGGGTGGGGGGGGCGGGGGCGGCACTGGCAGCTGGCGCAAAACTGACTGATGTTTGTGTCTCGGGTTGGGCACTGTTGACGTGGCATTGGCGATGGCGGTGAAGACGATGGATGGGGGGGCGAGTGTGGGTGACGGTGTGGGGTGGCGACGGGGGCGGGGCGATGGGGGGCGGGGCGATGGGGGCGGGGCGACGGGGCGGGGCGATGGGGGCGGGGCGATGGGGCGGGGGCGATGGGGGCGGAGGCGTCGGATGGGGTGAGTCGGCCGCGCGAGGGGGGGGCGGGGGCGTCATGGCGATGGCACGCATGAGGACGACGAGGCGGTCACAGTGAGAGGAGGAAATGGCTGTGATGGCGGCTGTGATGACACTGACCCTGTGAGGAGTAGAGGAGGTCGATGCGTTCTGGCGAGGAAGAGTATGAGGAGTAGGAGCGGGCCAAGTGTTGCGGGCGTGGCCCACCTGGAGGTCCCGTGGGCGGCCCGGCGGGGGGCGCTGACGGCCTGACTCCGCCCTTCATGCCTATCATGCCAGGGGGCCCGCCCGCAGACCCGCCCGGGCCACCCGGTCCGCCCGAGTACCGCTGGGGCTTAGGGGGAGCCACGCCCCCAGCTGGGGAGAGCATAAAATGTATTATGTTGTTTGTGAAACCCGAAATTATAAGATATAACTGAAATGTTCGCTTACAAAGTACAGGCGACTCGCGTCTCGCGCCCTGGCAGCAGCACCAGGCCCCGGGGCACGCAGGGCCGGCAGGAGGCCCGCCGGGCGCCCGGGCGTCTCTGGGCCGGGTCCTGGCTAGAGGGCTCGGCAGGAGCCTCGCCAGCGGCTCAGACACACCTCAGCGCCGAGTTCCCTCACCGGCCTCTGCGCGGGTCCCGGACCACGCGTGGTCAGGGGCCTCGGCGAGAGACGCGGCCATTCGGTCTCAGACTAGAACTCAATGTGAGATCAGCAAAAGAAAGTGCCCAGACCACGGAGCTCTGGTCTGCTGGCCAGGTCTGCCGACGCCGGTCTGCTGAAGTAGGTCTGCCAGCGGCTCGAAGGCCAGGTCGGCAGCGTTCGTCCCGAGAGCTCAAGACCCGTGCCTGACACCCGACATCCTCGCACCATAAGCCTATTAAACCAGTCATCAGTGCCAGGTCCTAGTGCCAGGCTCTAATTCCAGGTCGTTTCAGGTCAAACATGCAGGTCAGGTAATCACACGTCATCCCATGTGGTTACAGCACATAACATAGCCAATGGGAGAGGCACTGTCGGGGTGACACTAACCCACACAGAAGGGCTGAGGGGGAGGGACTTACCTGCTGGGGAGTAGGGGGGCCTCGGCCGCGGGGGATGGGGGCCACGCCGGTGTTTGGTGGGCGGGGCGCCGGGGGGGTAGGAGTGGGTCATGTAGTACCCCCTGTTTTTACCATTCTGGAAAAAAAGAGATGTGGTGCATTAGATGAAGGGTCTTGAGGTACGAGAGAGAGATAGAGAACGGGGAGGGAGAGAGAGAAGGGGGAGGGAGGGGAGAGAGGGAGAGGAGGGAAGAGGGAGGAGGGAGAGGGAGGGAGAGGGAGAGGGAGAGGGAGAGGGAGAGGAGGAGGGAGGAGGGAGAGGGAGAGGGGAGGGAGGGAGAGGGGAAGGGAGAGGGAGAGGGAGAGGGAGAGGGAGGGAGGGAGGGAGGGAGGGAGGGAGGGAGGGAGGAGAGAGAGAAGAGAGAGAGAGAGAGGGAGAGAGAGAAGAGAGAGAGAGAGAGAGAGAGAGGGAGGGGAGAGGGAGAGGAGGGGAGAGGGGAGAGGGAGGGAGAGAGAGAGAGAGAGAGAGAGAGAGAGAGAGAGAGAGAGAGAGAGAGAGAGAGAGAGAGAGAGAGAAGAGAGCGAGAGGAGAGAGAGAGAGAGAGAGAGAGAGAGAGAGAGAGAGAGAGAGAGAGAGAGAGAGAGAGAAAGAGAGAAAGAAATAGAAAGAGACAGAGAGAAAAAAAAAGAGAGAGAGGACGACAGAGGACTACATAAAAAAAAAAATATACACCGCACCCGCATCACGCTAATGATGAGAAATACAATTATCCAGAAAATGGACATGAAAATGTATTTATAACATTCTCCAGTTAATGTACTGTAGCAAGTTATTATACTGCAAGGAAACATTACTTCTGCGACAAAGACACATGCCACTCTTAACGAAGGGGCGAATGGCAGTTAAAACCAGCCAGAAACAGTAATAGAACGAATGGCAGTTAACACCAGCGAGAAATGGTGATAGAATGAACGTTATTACTGCTAGGTCGTTGTAACCTCTCCGGCGACCTTGCTGTTCATCGGTGGAAAAAAAAACAGATTCCTCCTCCTGACGCAACAAATAACAAAATAAAAACACAAAAAACAGCGATCCATACGCAACGACAGTTCCCCTTCAAGAGAACATATAAAAAAAAAACACACACCCTCACCCACAACCCCACCCCCTCATCCTCCTCCACCCACTCCTCTCACCCTTCCTCCCGAAGAATAATAATAATTCCCCTTCAAGAGAACATATAAAAGAAAACACCCCCTCACCCTCCCCCGTCCCACCTCCCCACTCCTCCCGAAGAAGAAGAAGACGAAAAAAAAAAAAAAAACCATCCCGTCTGTTTTCCTCCCTAATGGCGGCTATTCTGGCCGGGGTTCCTCGACTTTGAAACACACACGCAAACATCTTGACGTTCCTCGAGCTCCTTAACATCTCATCTTGGCTAATGGACAGATCCTCAGCCGCTGACACCGTCTCCTTGCGAGATAAATGGTGCAAATGAAGGAAAAGGTTTGATATCGAGGTAAATGTGCAAATGAAGGAAAAGGTTTGATATCGAGGTAAATGTGCAAATGAAGGAAAAGGTTTGATATCGAGGTAAATGTGCAAATGAAGGAAAAGGTTTGATATCGAGGTAAATGGTGCAAAATGAAGGAAAAGGTTTGATATCGGGGCTGTTGTGCGCTCGGGGTTGACGTGCGCCGCCGGAAGGGGCTTTGTGGCGATGGTGTTTTTATTTTTTTCGTTTTTTGTTGTTGTTTTGGTGTTTTTTGTTTTGTTTATAGTTTTCGATGTGGGGTACGGGTGTATGAGATATTTGGGTCAAGGTGGGTATTCGTGTTTTTTGTTGTTGTTGTTTTTTGTTTTTGTTTTGGCTTGGTGTTTTTTGTTTTGTTTATAGTTTTCGATGTGGGGTACGGGTGTATAAGATATTTGGGTCATGGTGGGTATTCCTGCTGTTTTGTTTTTGTTGTTTTTGTTTTGTTGTTGTTTTGTTTTGTTTATAACTTTCGATGTGGGGTACGGGTGTATGGGATATTTGGGTCAAGGTGGGTATTCGTGTTTTTTTGTTGTTGTTGTTGTTTTTTGTTTTGTTTATAGTTTTCGATGTGGGGTACTGGTGTATGAGATATTTGGGTTTAGGTGGGTATTCGTGCTTTTTTTTTTCTTTTTTTATAACTTTCGATTTTGTTTTTTGTT
>NW_020869954.1:182938-203888 GCF_003789085.1 Penaeus vannamei | reverse complement strand
CCTACACAGCATGAGGGAGAAAGAGAAGAGGGAGGCAGGTGCGCATGGGAGGCAAGAGGGAGGGGAGAGCGAGAGGGAAGAGCGGATGAGGGAGAGTGAGATGCAGAAGAGAGATGAGGTCAGCGGTAGAACGCGAGTCTAGTGAAATGGCCGAAAGACGCGGTGGGACGGAGGGCGGATGGAGGAGAGAGGAGGAGAGCGGGTGGAAGAGAGAGGGGGGAGGAAGAGAGAAGGCAATCGGCGGGAGGAGAGAGTTGACGGACGAGAGGAGGCATGACGAGAAAGAAGGCGGATGCAAGCCCAGCGGACTCGAAGCGAGAAGAGGAGCCGAGAGAAGGGAGGAGGGAGAGAGGACAGGCGCGAAGGCGAGGAGAGAGGAGGGAGGATGGAGAGTGAGGGAGTGAGAGAGAGAAGGGAGAGATGTGGATGATGAATGAGAGACGGACACTAGAGACGGGATATACAGAGAGATGATCGACGGCATGGTGAAGAGAGCTGGCGTATTCTAGCGGTAGCGAGAGAGAGAGGGAGAGAAGAGCGAGACGAGGATAGAGGAGGAGTCGGATCTTGATCGAGGACCGGAGACGTGTCGAGAGGAAGCGAGATGAGACTGAGACTGCCCGAGGAAAAAAGGAGAGGAAACGAGGAGAAATGAGATGAGGAGAGAAAATTATGGAAGAGAGAGAGAAATACGAGAGCAGAAATAGATGAATACGAGAGAAAAATAGATAGATAAGATAGGGATAGAGAATAGAATTTAGATAGAGAGAAAGTGAGAGACAATAAGTTCTATTTTCTTTTTTTCTTCTCTCCTCTTCCTCTTTCCCTTCCTGGACATCATACCTTCCCCGCAAAATGCCTTCTCTTGAGATTAAAAGTTTATATCAACACCACAAGCCTTTATATCATCCCGTGTATCAGTATTCTCCAACAAGAGTTCATTAACTAATCAATCTCTGTTTAATCTATCTTTTTTTTTTTATCCACGTCACGGCTTCCCTCCATTGTTCCAGCAGCCTGTCAGATCCCAGTCAATTTGTTCCAGCGACTCCGACCCTTCGTAAAAAAAAAAAAAAAAAAAGGGGCGTGACCTGCAACCAGCCTTTCCCTGCATACGAAATTACCGGCTTAACAAATTTTGACGATCTTGAAAATTCCTTTACGCTCTAGTTTGCAGGTGATTGCTTCCCTGGATCTCCCCAGTGTGTTCAGTAATTACACGATCATGAAACTGGTGTTTTTTTTTATTTTTAGGGAAGGGGAGGGGAGAGGGGGGAAGGGAGCTATTGCATTAACATGGGGAATTTTTTATTTTTTTTTTTTTTGGAAATGTTGCGCCCCATTAGCGTTGGAACTCGGGGCGGCACGCTAAAGAAAACGGAATATACCGAAGGGGAAACTCCTTTAAAAAAAAAAAAAAAATTGACCGGGATTTGATGCGTGTATTTCGAAGCGTTTTTGATAAACTGTTGATGCTTGAATTTGTTTATTTTTTTTTAATAGTTGGGAGGGAAAAAAAGGCTTTTTGTTGACCTCACAAGTTCACGGACTTTACACCTTCTGAAAGCACACTCACAACCTTCAACCCCCAAGCATGCCAAAAAAAAAAAAAAAAAAAAAAAAAAAAAAAGAGGAAAAGCAAAACACCTCAGCCTCAAACACCCGGCCCACACGAACGCCCACAGGCACGCACGCACGCCCGCACGCCCACCGAGGGTTGAAGCGGCCGTCGTTGACCTGAGGACACCCTTGACAAGTTCAAAAGTTCGAGCTTTTCCCGAGTTGGGAGTGTCGCTCTGACTGGACGCGAGCTGCGAAGGGAAGAGAGGGACGCGAGACTGCGAAGCAAGGAGATGCCGGCTGCGAAGGGGAAGGAGAGGGACGCGAGCTGCGAAGGGGAAGGAGAGGGACGCAGCTCGAGCTGCGAAGGGGGAAGGCGAAAGGGAACGCGAGTCGCTGCGAGAAGGGAAGGAAGAGGGAACTTCGAGTTCTTTTTTTTTTTTTTTGCGTAGGGGTGAAGGCGAGAGGGGTGAGTTTTTTGCGAAGTGCGGGGGCGGGGAAAGGGGGAAGGAGAGCGACGCGAGTGCCGAAGGGAAGGAGAGGGAAAAAGCCCTCGAGACAATTGACAAGCTGTGCCCGCGGCGGGAATAAACAAAAGGCGGAGGAGCATAAAACGGAAATTTCGCTGCCCGGGCCGGAAAAGGTCAAAGGTGTCCAAAGGCCATTACGGGCCGGAGGATGAAGGGGAGTCAGTTCGGAGAGATTTTAGAACTTGGGAAAATAAAACGGAGAGTGGGGAGAGGGAGGAGATGGAGAGAATGAGGGGCGTGAGGGAGGGAGGAAGGAAGAAAGGAGAGAGAAGAGAGAGATTGAGGAGGGAGAGAGGACCGGATGAGAGGTGTGGAGAGAGGGAGGAGAGAGGAGAGAGAGGGGAGGGGGGGAGAGGAGAGGAGAGGGGCGAGATGACGAGGGAAGGGGAGCGAGGAGAGGAGAGAGGAGGAGAGGAGAGAAGGGAGAGAGGGAAGGAAGGGAGGACGGAGGAAAGCTGGAGGAAGGGAGAGAGGAGAAGGATGACGGAGAGGGATGGGAGGGAAGAGAGAGGGGGAGAGACGAGAGTCGGGAGAGAAGAGAGGACGGGGAGATGGGGGGGGACAGAGAGGCGAGGAGGGAGAGGAGGAGGGGAGAAGGGGAAGAGACGGAAGAGAGGAAGGGAAGATGAGAGAATGAGAGAGAAGAGAAGAGAGAGACGAATGAGAAGATCGATCTGAGAGAGAGAGAACGGAGGATGAGCGAGGGAGCGAGGGATCGGAGCGCAGACGGAGAGAGAGAGGGGGAGAGGAGGAGGCGGGACGAGGAAGGATGGGAGAGAGGGGCCGGAAGAGGGAAGGACGGCAAGAAAGGAGGAGAGAGGAGGGGGCAGGAGAGGAAGGAGAAGGAGAGAGAGAGGAGAGAGGAGAGGGAGAGAGGATGAGGAAGTGGAGAGAAGAGACTGAGAAAGGAGGATAGAGAGAGGAGGAGAGGAGAAGGATTTTTTTAGTCGTTGATTTCTCGAGAATTGCGACTAGGCGATCGTGGTTGTTCATGAAGTGATTCTGATGTGCTGGCCTGGCCTTAATTAAGGTGGTGAGTCAAGATGAGCTGAGGGCCGGGTGGATCGAAGTTAAAACGTGATGAGCGAAGGAGGAGAGATTGGGTGATGACCGGAGAAGAGATAAACAAGTAGGAGAAGAGGAGAGCGAGACTGTGATGAGTGTGTGGAAGACGAGAGAGAGGAGGTGATAGAGGAGAGAGGAGAGAGGAGAACTGAACGAGAGAGAGAGAGAGAGAGGAGAGAGACGAGGAGAGGAGAGCGAGAGAGAGAGAGATGAGAGGAGTGAGAGAGAGAAGAGAGGAGAGTGAGAGAGGACCCAGAGGTAGAGAGAGAAGAGAGCTGTAGTGAACCGGCGGAGAGAGAGAGATCGAGGAGAGCCAGAGAGACAAGAGACGACAGCGTGGACCGAGGAGACAGAGAGAGACGAGAGAGAGACCGAGAGAAGAGATGAGAGGAGAGAGAACAGACAGAGAGACAGAGACAGAGACAGAGACAGAGAAACAGGAGATGAGAGAGAGAGAGAGAGACAGAGACAGAGACAGAGACAGACAGAGACAGAGACTGAGAGAGAGACAGAGACAGACAGACAAACAGAGAGAACGAGAGAGGAAGCGAGGAAGGAAGTAAGAAGGGAAAAAAAAGGAGAGAGAGTAAGAGAGAGAAAGAGAGAGTAAAAAAATTTAAAGAACACGCTCTCACCGACGTTATATATCAGATGGTTTCGAAACCAGCTTAGCCTAATCTTATAAAGAGAAAAACCTTGTGTTCAAAAATGTAATTCTTAAGAAAAAAGGTTAGAACACAAAATTGCATAGGCCTAGAATTTTTAAACGAAATTCTTCCAGTACTTTTTATCTTTTTATTTCTTTATTTTTTACTTGTCTATTTATTTATAATCTTATTCCAATCCAAGTTTTATGGAAGTTATAAAAATGACATTTATTTTCTATCTTTGTTACTTTGTTTCTTTCGCCATTAATCAATTTCATATAATATTTAAATAATTCTCCATCTGTCATAATCTGAGTGTTATTATCAAGAAATATATGTCAATCTACCTCCTAGTCGAGCTGTAAATAAATATGTTAATAAATTTAAATACAAAAAAAAAAAAAAAAAAAAAAAAGCTTTGAACTTCAAGGTTTAATCGTTATGCAAGGGATATGCAAGCCGAAACACATCAAACATTTTTTGTTCTGTGGGTGTACAGTATATTATCCTGATAATGGTTCATATTGATTGATAAAGTGACTATGGTGAGCAGAATGTTTACGTGTTATGAATTTTCCCTAATTATTTATATGGTGACGCAGATGCCTTTCTTACTTTCTTTTTTTCATTTATCTCTTTCTTTCTCCTTTCTCGCTTCTTTCCTTCCCTTCTTATTTCTTCTTTACTTTATTTTTTCTTTTTTTCTTTCTTATTTATTTTAAGAGAAATCTGGAAAGTCGAGGGTAACTGACGCATTACCGCCAAAGTCTTTTCCCGCCATTACGCTCAACAAAGTAGTTCCCAATAACAAAAGCCAATAAGTGAAAAATCAGCTCAAAAAATGCTATTTAAGCAGCATTCAAGACATCAGTCCATCTCATACTCCCTAGGAGATGTTGTGGGTATTGAAAAAAGGGTATTTACAAGGGATATACACGCCACAAAGAGCGTATTTTTGGGCATATACCTCCGCGCGAACAGAGGCCCATGGCGATTCAAACTGAACTGAATCTCACTTATTTCAAGTGCATTGCTTATAAAACGAAGGTCTGCGCCATTATCACTGAAAGCGTCGTGTTATCTATAGTTATTCAATATTCTCCTTGCAAACAAACAAATTTACATCCCGAGCCGCGAAAACACACCATGAAGCGTACATGTGTGTGTGCGTGTGCGTGTGCGTGTGCGTGTGTGTGTGCGTATGTGTGTGCGCGAGTGTGCGTGTGCGTATGTGTGTGTGCACGAGTGTGCGTGTGCGTATGTGTGTGTGCACGAGTGTGCGTGTGCGTATGTGTGCGCGCGCGAGTGTGCGTATGTGCGTGTGCGTATGTGTGCGTGTGTGTGTGCGTGCGCGTATGTGTGTGTGCGCGAGTGTGCGTGTGCGTGAGTGTATCCATATATATATATATAGACACCCGCACACCCACATGCACAGATATACAAAGACGCCAGCTAAAAAAAAACTAAATTCTCCAAGCTATTAATAACACCGGTCTTTCTAAGCTGGCGTTTCTCTCGCGCCTTCCCTTCCGTCGCCGAGGATGCAACCTTCGCAATCTCTAACACTTCGTAAACCTTCGTAAAATCTTCCTTCAGGTTTATTTTCTCTCCCTTCCGAAAAGCTGAATTTTTTTTTCCTTACTTTGATATTCATGAGAAGCTTTGCGTGATAGCCTTACGTCTTGTGTACAATTTTTTTGTGTTTCTATTTTTCTTATTTTCTATTTTTTTCTTTTTTTTATTATTATTTTTGTTGTTGTTGTTGAACGAAGGAAATGGTAAAGGGAAGCTCGTTTGATCATCGCCACATTTTCTTATTTTTTCGTCGTATTTTCACATTTTTTTTTTAGACGCTCCCTTTGCCGTCACGCGATGTGAAAATCGTGCTTTTGAATTCTACATTGTCGAGTCTACAGCGCTGAACCCCTTTTGGATTCTACAATGTTGAACCTTTTGGTTTGTACAGCGTTGATAACTCCCCTTTGGATTCCGTAGTCTGAAACTCTTTGGATTCTACAGCGTTGAACCCCCCCCATTAGAACCCGACAGCCTCGAACCCCCCCTTTGGATTCTACCGTCTGAACCCCTTTTGGATTCCTTAGTCTGAAAACCTCAGCGTTGAACCCCCTTCGGACTCAACAGCCCTGAAGCCCCCCCTTTGGATTCCGCAGCGTTGAACCCCCTTTGGACTCTACAACTTTGAACCCTCCCCCCCCCTCATTTGGATTCTACCGTCTGAGACCCTTTGGATTCTACGGCGTTGACCGCCCCCCACCCCCCGATTCTACTGTGTGATACCATTTGGATTGTACAATGTTGAACCTTTTGGTTTGTACAGCGTTGAAACCCCCACAATCTGAAACGCTTTTGGATTCTACAGTGACGTACCCTTTTGGATTCCGCAGCGTTGAATCCCTCAGAACTCGACAGCGCTGAACCCCCCCATTTGGATTCCACAATCTGAAACTCCCTTTGGATTCTACAGCGTTGAACCCCTCACAACTCGACAGCCTCGAACCCCCTTTGGAATCTACTGTCCGAAACCTTTTGGATTCCCTCGAACCCCCTTAGGACCCGACAGCCTCGAACCCCCCCCCCCCCCCCACCCATCCCTTTCGATTCCACAATCCGAAACCCCCCTTTTGGATCTACAGCGTTGAACCCGCCTTCAGACTCAACACCTCGCCCCCCACCCCTTTGGATTCCACGATCCAAACCCCTTTTGGATCCCAACCGAACCCCCCTTTTGGATCTACAGCCTCGAACCCCCCTTAGGACCGACAGCCCCGAACCCCACCCACCCACCCTTTTCGATTCCACAATCAAACCCCCCCCCCTTTGGATTCTACAGCGTTGAACCCCTCAGAACTCGCACCCCCCCTTTGGATTCCACAATCCGAAACCCCCTTTTGGATTCTACAGCGTTGAACCCCCTCAGAACTCAACAGCCTCGAATCCTCGAATCTCCCCCCCCCCCCCACCTCTTTCGATTCCACAATCCGAAACCCCTTTAGGACCCGACAGCCCCTCCCCCTCCCATCCACCCCCTTTGGATTCCACAACCCGAAACCCCCCTTTTGGCTTCTACAGCCTGAAACAGCGTCGACGCCTCCCCCCCCTTTTTGGATTCCACAACCCGAAACCCCCTTTTGGCTTCTACAGCGTTGACCCCCCCCCTTTTGGATTATACAGCCTGAAACAGCGTCGGCCACCCCCCCTTTGGATTCCACAATCCGACCCCCCCCCCCCCTTTGGATTCTACCGCCCAGCCAACCACGCCCGCGGGCTGTCGGCTCGGGTTTTCCTGCCTCCGCCACGGATCCCGAGAAGTGGCCGGATAAGGCAGACGTCTTCCCTTTGATCTCTCTTCTTCGCCGAAGCGGATATTAATGGAATCGCCTTCGGAATGGGGGGGAGGAGGGGAGGGGGAGGGGAGAAGGGGGAGGGAGGGAGGGAGGGGAGGAGAAGGGGGGAGGGAGGGAGGGAGGGAGGGGAAGGAGGGTCGATTCAGTGCCATCTTTGTTGTATTTTGTTGTAGGGGGGGAGGGGAGGGGGAGGGTCGATTCAGTGCCATCTTTGTTGTATTTTGTTGTAGGGGGTGGAGGGTGGTGGAGGGTGGAGGGTGGTGGGAGGGGGGGGGGTATTGTGTGGGTGTTTGTTTGTTGTTTGTTTGTGTGTGTGTGTGTGTGTGTGTGGTGTGTGTGTGTGTGTGTGTGTGTGTGTGTGTGTGTGTGTGTGTGTGTGTGTGTGTGTGTGTGAGAGAGAGAGAGAAGAGAGAGAGAGAGAGAGAGAGAGAGAGAGAGAGAGAGAGAGAGAGAGAGGGAGAGAGAGAGAGAAAGAGGGAGAGAGAGAGAAGAGAGAGAGAGATAGAGAGAGAGAGAGAGAGAGCGATAGAGAGAGAGAGAGAGAGAGAGAGAGAGAGAGAGAGAGAGAGAGAGAGAGAGAGAGAGAGAGAGAGAGAGAGAGAGAGAGAGAGAGAGAGAGAGAGAGAGAGAGAGAGAGAGAGAGAGAGAGAGAGAGAGAGCGAGAGAGAGAGAGAGAGAGAGAGAGAGAGAGAGAGAGAGAGAGAGAGAGAGAGAGAGAGAGAGAGAGAGAGAGAGAGAGAGAGCGAAGAAAGAGAGAGAGAGAGAGCGAGGAAAAGAGAGAGAAAGAGAAGAGAGAGAGAGAGAGAGAAGAGAGAAAGAGAAAGAGAGAGAAAGAGAAAGAGAGAGAGAGAGAGAAAGAGAAAGAAAGAGAAAGAGAGAGTGACAAAAGAGAATGAGTCAGAGAGCGAACCTCCTCTCCTTCTAGCCTTTTCTATTTTAACATAATGACATTAATCACATCAACGTGCCAAGGTTCTCATATATCACATCCACGCTACTGCGAATTTTTATTCAGAAAATTCAAATGCGACTTTTGCCACTCCCACATTCGTCAACTCGCATGATAATAATAACGATAACGATAACGATGATGATAAATGATGATAATGATAATAATAATGATAATTATAATAATAATATAAGTAATAATAATAATAATAATAATAATAATAATAATAATAATAATGATAACGATAATGATACTGATGAATTATAATGATAATTATTATGATAATAATAATGATAATGATAAATTATAATAATAATAATCATAATAATAATAATGATAATGATGATGATAAATGATAATAATGATACCCATGATAATAATAATGATAAAGATGATGAAAATAATAAATAATAATAACGATAATCATAATTATGATAACGACAATGAAGGCGACACTGACACTGACGACGAAAATGACGATGACGATGCCGATGACAGGTACATGAAAAAAACAACAAAAACAAACAAAACCAAGGACAAAAACAAAAAAAGGACAACAACAGATAAGAAGCAGCCACCGCCGACAACAGAGCTGAGGCGATCCCGAAACTCCAAGCAAGCCAGGACCGATCGGCTCTTGTCCCGTCAATACAACACGCGAGCCTAAAGAGCCAAAAGCTTTTCCTTCTTCCTGCTGCCTGTACACCCCCTCCCCCCCCCCTCCCCCCGACGGCAAACAAGTAGGTTGTGTAGACATTTTGTCCGTTAAGGAGCTTAGGCAATAAGCCCCTTCGGCGTCCCGGTGGTTCGCAAGGACGAAAATAGCTTGTTCTCACATAAACGAGGGGTCAGGTTGTCTGCCTGGTTGTCTGGTTGTTTGTGTTTGTGTTTGTGTTTGTGTTTGTGTTTGTGTGTGTGTGTGTGTGTGTGTTTGTGTGTGTGTGTGTGTGTGTGTTTTGTGTGTGTGCGTGTGCGTGTACGTGTACTCTCAATCCTGTGTTTAATCCTAGTCTCAGTCTTACCCTCAATCTCTCCCTCTCTCTCTCTCTCTATCTATCTCCCACTCTCTCTCTCTCTCTCTCTCTCTCTCTCTCTCTCTCTCTCTCTCTATATATATATATATATATATATATATATATATATAATCACATACACACACACACACACACGCGCGCGCACACACACACACACATCCACACACCCTTTTACCTCCGTCACCCTCGCCCTCTCTCTCTCTCCTCCAAATCCGTTGGAGCGCGTGGCAGAGCGTGTACACTCACGCACACGCCATCACGTGCAAATCTCACACATGTTGCAAGTCCAGTCGCCAAGAAATTGCACGAGACTCTGTGCGATTATCCTGCAAAGAACCGGACGGCAGGTGGCAGCATACCAGGTACTGTGGTATACTTTGGGTATATCTGTTCGTATTTCGTTATGTTTACTTGTTAAGTGTTAGCTTGCTGGGTTCGTTTACCATGTGTGTTTGTGTTGCATAAATAATGGATTTGTCTGTGCAATACACACGCACACGCACACGTACACGCACACACACACACACACACATACTCAGACACACACACATACTCACACACACACACACACACACACACACACACACACACACACACATACACACACACACACACTCTCTCACACACACATACAAACACACACACATACTCACACGCACACACACATACAAACACACACACACACACATACAAACACACACATATACACATACAAACACACACACATACTCACACACATACGCACTCACACACACACAAACAAACAAACACAAACGCACACACACCCACACACATACACTGACCCCAACACCCACCTACACACATACCTCCCCCCTTCCATACAAACAAAACCACACACACGCACAAACAAACATAACAAACACACCCACACACACACCCCAAAACCCATCTACGCACATCCCTCCCCCCTCCTTACAAACAAACAAAAAAACACGCACACACGCACACCTCCCCCTTCCATACAAACAACCAAAACCCTACACACACACACACGCCCAAACCCACAACCCACCCCAACCCGAACTCACCCAGAAGCCAGTCCTGTCACCCACACGCCTCCGTTTTCTTCCTTCGCCAATAACCCAATCCCGTAGTTCAATTACCCTGAACACTTTGCCGGGGGGGGGACTCACTTATACATGTCCTCTCCCGCACTTCCCTTAACACACTGTCCCTCAATCGTGGGAACTGGGGGTTTTTGCGTCCCCCTCTCCCCTCTCCCCTGTCCCCCCCTCTCCCCTGTGTCCCCCCCCCCTCTCCCTCTCTCCCCTGTGTCCCCCCCTCTCCCCTCTCCCCTTCCCCCCCCCCCCCCCCTCTCCCCTCTCCCTGTGTCCCCCCCCTCTCCCCTCTCCCCTCCCCCCTCCCCCCTCTCTCCCACTCCCTCTCTCTGTATCCACAATAGCGTAGTTGGCACCCGATTGGCACTGACTTCCTCTCTCTACTTTGTTTGGGTCATGGCGTCATGGCTATTTCAATTGGATTCGTGAGCAGGTGTTTGTTGATTGTGCGTCTCTTTGACTTTGTGATTGTTTTCATTGTTTGTTTGTTTTTGGTTGTGTCCCTATCTTTATATCTGTGTCACTGTCTCTCTGTCTATTATTTCTATAACGTTTATTTCTCTCTCTCTCTCTCTCTCTCTCTCTCTCTCTTTCGCTCATTTACTCAATCCCTCTTTCTCTCTCTCTCCCCCCCCTCTCTTCTCTCTTTCCCTCTCTCCCCTCTTCCTCCCTCTCTATCTTCTCCCCCCCCCCTCTCTCTCTCCCTCCCTCTCCCTCACGCTCTCACTCCCACTCACTCTGTGTGTGTGTGTGTATATATGAACGCATGTGCACATACCAGCTGTTACACTGATGCCTCCAAGCACCGACTATAAACAAGCATCCCAGAGTAAAATGTCCAATCAAGAAAGAAAGAAAGAAAGAATGAGAGAAACAAACAAAGAAAGAATGAGAGAAACAAACAAAGAAAGAATGAGAGAAACAAACAAAGAAAGAATGAGAGAAACAAACAAAGAAAGAATGAGAGAAACAAACAAAGAAAGAATGAGAGAAACAAACAAAGAAAGAATGAGAGAAAACAAACAAAGAAGAATGAGAGAAACAAACAAAGAAAGAATGAGAGAAACAAACAAAGAAAGAATGAAGAAACAAACAAGAAAGAATGAAGAAACAAACAAAGAAAGAATGAGAGAAACAAAACAAGAAAGAATGAGAGAAACAAAGAAACAAAACAAAGAAAGAATGAGAGAAACAAACAAAGAAAGAATGAGAGAAACAAACAAAGAAAGAATGAGAGAAGAAGAAGAAAGAACGAAAGAAGAAAGAATGAGAAAGAAAGAACGAAAGAAAGAAAAAGAAAAAAAAAGAAAGAACGAAAGAAAGAAAGAAAAAGAAAAGAAAGAAAAAAGAAAGAAAGAGAAAAAGAAAGAAAGAGAGAAAGAAAGAAAGAAAGAAAGAAAGAAAGAAAGAAAGAAAAAGAAAAGAAAGAAAGAAAAAGAAAAACACCAAGAGCAGCCCCAGCGAGGAACGTGCTTGCGTGACGTCACGACAGGCAAGCACGCGTCTCGCCGCCTCCGCCTTGAGTGAAACCCGCTGGCATCCGATATCGCCCGAGTCACTGCTAAAATAAGCCCGAAATAAGCCCGAAGAATGTGCTGCCTTGTATTGGTTATCCCTGCGGTCTCGGCTTTCGGATTCGCACGTCATCCGGTGGCGTTCGTCTTTTGTTTTTCTCTCGTTTTTTTGTGGCGTTTATAGTTCGTTCGTCTTTTGTTTTTCTCTGTCTCTTTGTGGCGTTTATAGTTCGTTCGTCTTTTGTTTTTCTCTCGTTTTTTTGTGGCGTTTATAGTTCGTTCGTCTTTTGTTTTTCTCTGTCTCTTTGTGGCGTTTATAGTTCGTTCGTCTTTTGTTTTTCTCTGTCTCTTTGTGGCGTTTATAGTTCGTTCGTCTTTTGTTTTTCTCTGTCTCTTTGTGGCGTTTATAGTTCGTGTTTTGTTTTTCTCTGTCTCTTTGTGGCGTTTATAGTTCGTTCGTCTTTTGTTTTTCTCTCGTTTTTTTGTGGCGTTTATAGTTCGTTCGTCTTTTGTTTTCTCTCTTTTTTGTGGCGTTTATAGTTTGTTCGTCTTTTGTTTTTCGGTCTTTTTTTGTGGCGTTTATAGTTCGTTATTTATTGATCTTTATATTTTGTGCTATTTGTGATGTTTTGTTTATTTATCTATTATTATTATCTATTTATTTATTTTTTGCGTTACCTTGTGTTGTTCTTTTGTGGCATTCGTTTTCGTTAACATATACGCTGGAAAATTTGTATTTTTATTATAAATATATTTTGGCATGTATGCACTTTCCAGAAGCGATGTTCACAAACGGTAATATACTCCTTAATTTGCCTATGACAGAAAAAAAAATCTTTTACTAAACAATTTTGTTTGGGACACCACGAAAGCGTCTTTAAACCGTCGATTTTCGTCTACAGTTTTTATTTATTTTAATTAATTTATTATTATTATTATTTTATTTTACAGTTTTTAGATTTTTGTCTACATTTTTACAGTTTTTTGTTACAACTTTCCCAGTTTTTTTTTTTTTTACAGTTTTTTTTAACAGTCGATTTTTGTCTACGACCCTCGGCCACAGTTTAAAACAGGTCTTGAGGCTTCCCACTCATCTTACGCGCCGCAGAGAACAATAATGAGGTTTTACCTTTGTTGAGATAAGTCTCCTCATCCGTTATCCTTCGGAACGCATGCAAACCACGTTGTTATTCACTGCCAAACGTTTATTAAACCGTTTCCACCATGTTTACAGTAGTTTCCCCTTCGAGGATTTCACAAATCGCGCGCCTTCATAGAAAACGTAATGAAAACATGACTAGAGGATGCCATATAGACATATAATAAATTAGATATGTAATATGATAGTTATTTTATAATGGAAATTCACTGGAATGGTTATTTTAATTTCACTATGACTCTGGATCATCACCACATGGTCTTTTATGATGGAAATATTAGTTCTAGTTAAGATTTAAGTACAATCTTTAGGCCTAGTCACTAGAATAATTTTATTACGATTATTATTTTTTAGGCAAGTCCTAAAATTTGTCAAGATAATCCGTGATCTATCGTTCAAAACGCCACAGGAATATCCAATCTATCAGGCAACATATTTTCGGCTTATATATTCAGATATTATGTTTTTTTTTTTTTTTTTTTTTTTTTTTTTTTTAGCGATTTATACAGTTCGGAAATTTCCAATCTTCCAATTATTATATTTTTGACTGTTTCTGCTCTTCGGGAATTCTTTAATTTTCTCGCGATTTAATTTTCCTCTGTTTCTCCCTTTCCGAGAATTTGTGATTAATATTCATTTCTCTTTCTCTCTCTCTCTCACCTCTCTCCGCCTTTCTCTCTCTCTCTCTCTCTCTTCCACCTCCTCTCTCTCTTCTCTCTCTTCTTCCACCTCCTCTCTCTCTCTCTCCACCTCTCTCTCTCTCTCTCTCCTCTCTCTCTCTTCTCTCTCTCTCACCTCTCTCTCTCTCTCTCTCTCTCTCTCTCTCTCTCTCTCTCTCTCTCCCACATCCTCCCTCTCTCTCTCTTTCTTAAAAGTTACTCATAATCTGTTAGAGAAAGACATTTATCTTTTCCCGCGATATTCTTTATTTCCCTGGCGCTCGAAAACATCTTATGGCAAATAGTTCGAAAAAAGAATCGTAATTGAAATTCTTAGGAGGAAAAATACGACGCCAAGAGCTATTGTGTATGTGTCTTCAGCTGATTATTTTCCTTTTGTGGGTCACCTTTTCATTTTTTTTTCTTTTTTTTTAATTTAATTTTTTAAAATTTTCATCATTGGTTTTCTTTTTTCCGTTTTTGACTCGGTCTGTCTCCGCTCATTTTCTCACTCTCTTATTCTCTTTTCTTTCTTTCTTTCTCTCTCTCTCACGTACGCACGCACGCACAAACACACACACACATTCACTCACTCATACACACACTTTCTCTCGTATGTCTAGTCCTCTCTCTCTCTCTCCATCCCTCTCCCTCTCCTTCCCCCCATCTCTCTCCCTTTCCTTGCTCTCCGCCCCCTCTCTCTCCCTCTCCATCTCCCTCCCCTTCCCCCTTCCCCTCCCCCATCTCCCTCCCTCGCTCCCTCCTCCTCCCCCCTCGCTCCCCTTCCCCTCTCCCCCCTCTCCTCCCTCCTCCTCCCCTCCCCTCTCCCCCTCCTCTCCTCCCTCCCCCTCTCCCCTCCGCTCCTCCCCCATCTCCCTCCCCTTCCCCTTCCTCCCTCGCTCCCCATCTCCCTCGCTCCCATCTCCCTCTCCCTCCCCCTCCTCCTCCCCCGCTCCCTCCCTCCCTCGCTCCCCCTCTCCCTCCCCTTCCCCTCCTCCCCTCCCCTCTCCCTACCTCCCTCTGACACAAACTCTACCGGTTAACATTAGTTTCTGAATATCAGTTATTTTCCCTTTTTCTCTTCGGACAAAATGCTCCGTATCTGTTAACGTGTGTCTGCCTTCTTTTCGCTTTCTTTGGCAACGTTGAAAGGTTGAAAGATTGCAGCAAGATTTATCCGAGCTTGAAAAACATTTGAATTTTTTTTTTTTTTTTTTTTTTTTTTTTTTTTTTTTTTTTTTTTTACTCCACCCGAGGCTCTTCATGTTTGTGAATGTTTTCGAAACACGTGTATCGGGAATTGGATTTTGATTTTATATTTTTCTTTTTTTTTCTTATTTTTTTTTCTTTATCTTTTTTGTTCTTTATTTTTACAGTAGCTTTTAATTCCTTTACCTTTGATGTTTTTAATGGAAGTATATTTTCAGTAACACACTCAATTAAAAAAAATATACATATATTTTTGCTATATTTTCACTCTATTTCTGGTAACACTCTCAATAATAAAAACTATATGTTCTATTTTCACTATTTCTGAAATACACCTCGAGATTTAATTAATTTAATTTAATTTGATTTAATTTGGATATAACATATAATTTGGATATAATGGATATAATTTGGATAATTTGGATATAACATATAATTTGGATATAATTATTTATATATAATAATTTGGATATAATTTGGAGATTTAATTTGGATATAACAAATAGTAAACGATATAGCTTATTTGGATTATTTCCTTATTTGGGATTCTATCGACATATTCCTTCCACGTTTTATTTCATATTTCTTTCTGCCACTTTTACTTATTGTTTATTTCGATCACAAAAAAATAGTATGAAAAACAATCATACATACATAAATACATCTACACAAACACACACACATCCACACACACACATTTAGAAGCAAACACACACACACATACACATACACACGCACACATACACACACACACACTTAGAAGCAAACACACACATATCCACAAACACACACACATTTAGAAGCAAACACACACACATATCCACAAATACACACACAAACACAACACACACATACACGCACAACACACCACACATTTAGAAGCAAACACAAAACACACACATATCACAAAACACACACACACACACACAAAAGCTAATATTCTAAGCCTTCTGGTACTTAGACGTCAATCATATTTTTAAAATACAATCTCCACTATATCTAATTATCAAATTAATTACCTCCAAAAATGAGATAATGCCAGACCCAATCTGCAATCACAATCAATACAATCATAGCCTCAGGCAGTCTGCAGGGCCTTCACAATCGCGGTTTTCATGGGACCAAACCTTCTCCAGCCTGCAGCATTCGGTCTGTGCATGACCACTGTTAGGCCTCTCTCTCTCTCTCTCTCTCTCTCTTTCTGCTTCCCTCTCTCTCTCTTTCTCTTTCGCTGTTTCTGCCTCCCTCTCTCTCTCTCTCGTTCGCTGTTTCTGTCTGTCTCTCTCTCTCTTTCTCTGTTTCTGCCTCTCTCTCTCTCTCTTTCTCTGTTTCTGCTTCTCTCTCTCTCTCTTTCTCTGTTTCTGCCTCTCTCTCTCTCTCTTTCTCTGTTTCTGCTTCTCTCTCTCTCTCTCTCTCTCTCTCTCTTTCTGTTTCTGCCTCTCTTTCTCTCTCTCTCTCTCTGTTTCTGCCTCTCTCTCTCTGTTTCTGCCTCTCTCTATCTGTTTCTCTATCTTTCTCTGTTTCTGCCTCTCTTTCTTTCTGCTTCTCTCTCTCTCTCTCTCTCATTCTCTCTCTCTCTCTGTATCTGTCTGTCTCTCTCTCTGTTTCTGTCTTTCTCTCGTCATTTCGTTCTCTCGTTCTCTCTCGTTCTTTTGGTATATATAATATATATATATATATATATATATATATATATATATATATATATATATATATATATTTGTTGTATTGCACTTTATTTGTTTTATCATATTATCATTATTATTATATTTATTTATCTATTTGTTTATTTATTAATTTTTTTACTGATAGGCAAATTTCTCGCTCATTTGATATAAATTTGTTGTATTTTATTTCATTTATCTTATTTTATTATCATTATGATCATTTATATTCATTTATTTTATTTATTAATCATTATCTTTTTTTTTGGGGGGGGAGTATATAGAATGTGAATTATGAGTTTATAAGTTAATTAATGAGTTTAAAAGCGTTCTTTGACTGTCCGATAGCGATGCGACAGTTCATGACTGGGCATTTAATTTTCCTCTTGATCAAAGTGTTCGGAATGAGTGGAATGAGGGGGGTGGAGGGGGGAGGTGAAGGTCATGTAGGGGTGGGGGGTGTGGAGGATAGCTGGGGGTGGGGGGGGTAAGGGATGTGAGGGTGAGGGAGAGGGAAGGGTGAGGGGGGAGAGGAGGTGTGTGAGGGGAGGTGAGGAAGGGGTGAGGGAGGGGAGGGGATGTGAGGGAGAGGGAGGAGTGGGGGGGGGGGTGAGGGGAGGTGAGGGAGGAATGTGTGTGAGAGCGAGGGAGGGGTGAGGGAGGGGTAGGCAGTGGTAAAGAGGTAAGAGTTTTGATTCGAGAAGGTGGGGAAAGAGGAAGGAATAGGTGGGGGGAGAAGAAGCGATGGGAGGGGGGCGGGGATGAGGAAAGGGGTAAATTTTAGGAAAGACTAAGTAGGGGGATGAGAAAAAAGTAGGGGGGTGGGGAAAGAAGGTTGGTTGGGGATGAAAGAGGAATGGGGGGGGGGGTGAAGGGTCTGGGGATTAGCAGTCCTCGACGAAGGGAGTAAAGAGGACAAAGGGAATAAAGAGGACAAAGAGAATAAAGAGGCCAAAGAAATGACGGAAAATTAAAGCCTTTCCATGAGCCATGATCTATTTTTAGGTACATTGACTTTGGCTTCGGTTTCACTGATGTCATCGGCGTTCGTGTCGCATATTTGAAGTAATTTTAAGAATTAGGCGAATTTACCTAATATCTTAAATTTCGAAGTTCTGTAAGTCTGCCTAAAATTTCAATGACTTTATATAATTCTCTCTCTCTCTCTCTCTCTCACACACACACACACACAACACACACAACACACAAACACACAACACATACACACACACACACACACAAACACACAAACACACACACACACACACACACAAAACACAAACACACACACACACATACACACACACACACACAAACACACACACACACACACACATACACACACACACACAAAACACAAACACACACACACAAACACAGTTTTCGTAAGCTAGCCTCTGTCACCTGCAAAAGATTTTTTTTTCCCCAAAGAAACACGCCTTAAAAGTTTCCTCTCTCACGCTGAAACCGAAAGAAAATAAATATTGCAAACCGAGCGATAAATTCTGGAATTAGTCTGAAATACAATAAATACCACTTAGTCATGCCGAAAACATTTCATTTCGCTCGCCGCACTGTCTGCAAATATCATAATCCACGTACAAATGATTTTTTTCCCCGATAACGAAATTTATTGCAACATAATTCACCCTAATCTCAATGACCATCAGGATTACCAGTGTCAACAAAAGAGGATTTTTCACTCCATGACAAACAGCAAAACACTGTCAACAGAGCTATAAATAGTATCACTATTAATATCTTAAAATATAACATGACATATCAGATTATCATAGATATACAACATATAAAAAAGTATATTAGGGATAGCACACCTACTCCACAGGCCTATGTACAATGGTCATTTAATCTAATCTAGGGACATATGATTAATTTTGGGGGACTAAAAAGCGATAAAACTACAATAAAGTGGTCTTACCTTTAAGAAGAGGGAAAGAGTAATATCAGATGATAGCATTAAAGGATGATAAAAGGGGAATTGCTGATTAAAGCGTTGGGAATTATCATGAAGAAGCCAGTGTGTATGTGTAGGAAGTGTGGACATTTAAAGATATCTGTTTCGTTTCTATGTTCTGTTTACTTTTCTGTTTGTTTTTATTCTCGGGGTTTCTTTTGGTCTTTCTCTTTCTCTTTCTTTCTCTCTCTCTCTCTCTCTCTTTTCTCTTCTCTCTCTCTCTTTCTCTTTCTCTCTCTCCCTCTTTCTCTTTCTCTTTCTCTCTCTCTCCCTCTTTCTCTTCCTCTCTCTCTCTTTCTTAGTTCACCATCCCTCCTTCCCTGTCTCTTAGTTTACTATCCTTTTCTTTCTTTCTCTCTCTCTCTTCTCCCCACAATTCCTCATACCATCCATCCATACAAACACACATAACTCATCTATCAATCTATCTATCTACCTATACATCTGTCAATCTCTCTATTCATCTGTCTATTTATCTATCTTTTTATTTATCTACCTATCTATCTATTCCTTTATCAACTTCACAATCTCCTTCCTTGTCTTGTCCTTTTTCCCTTTTGTATTAACTTTTGCCTGTCTGATTTGTTCTTATTTTTATTCTTATAAATTCTGTCATTGTTATCAGTGTGTCATAATGATTATTATTATCATCTTTTATTATCATTAGCATTTTTATCATTAGCTTCTTTATTGCTATTCTCATTGTTATTCTTTTTATCATCATCTCCCCACCATTGCAGTAACTTACTTATGTAATTATACTCAACATTATTAGTAATACCATTAATATTGTTTTTATCAATATTATCGCCGTTGTGAGAATATATTTATCCTTATCGACCTTATGAACATGACGGCTGGTGTTATTCTAATGCTCTGTCGAATATCACTATATTGGGTGTAATACGAATTCATATTCATATTCACATTTAATTGTCATCATCATCAATATCATCATAATCATAATCATCATCATCATCACAATCTTCGTCATCATCGTTAGTACTATTATTACTATTATTATTATCATCACTATTACTGCTAGGATTCTACTGTTATAGTAGTGATTATTCTTATCATACTAATTATCATTTCTATGACTATTACTACTACTATCTTCATCTTATAAGGGTCCTGTCCTAACCATGCTATTATAACACATCAGCGGCGAATAATAAAATAAATTATAACATTACTATTTTGCTATAATTACTGTTTTATTACCATACTGTTACTATACTTTTTTATTACATCAGTCATTTATATCAAATAATAAACATACTTTGATCCAGTGAGTGACAATACATGTAACTACATAAGGAATTACATACCATTACTATTATCGTTATTAGTACCATCAATATCATATCTATTGTCATCATTATTACATTTCTTACCAGCTGTTTTTTTCACTCACTTATATCTGTATAGAATGGCAATCTTACTTATTTCAATATATTATATATTATAGAAATAATATCTTATTTCACATCGACATTTCTTATAGTTCATCAAAAGAAAAATATATATATATATTTCCTCCCTTTAATAACCTTATAAAAATGACAGTTCTTTCACCCAAACCATTTTTAGTATTAACATTTTCTTATACGAATAAAGTGTTTCTTGATTATAAACTGATTATAGAACGTGTCAAATATTATTACAAATTATTACAAAGGAATGGAGTGGCATTGCCGTGAATTTACTTAATATATCATCTTTATATATCTTTTTATGGGAATATATCCATGGTTGTGCCTCAAGGGGAGTTGCTGGTGTTACATGAAATTCATATAAACGAGGGTGTGCCAATCTGATTGCAAATGAGAAATCCTAAAATCCGGAAAAAAGAAAGAGAAAAAGAAAAAGAAAAGAAAAAAGAAAACAAAACAAAATAAAAAAATCATATATGGGTATGAAGTTAATTGAAGTATGATTTAACGAATCAATATATTCATAAATCTGTGAATCTAATTAGAGTTTAGAAAAAAAAAAAAAAAATGAATTGATAAAACATTAAAATTTCCGGAGAAGGGGAAAGACATACCCAAAAATCTGGAGAAGGGTAGAGGACACATGACCAAAAATCCGGAAAAGAGAGAGGGTAACATGGCCATAAATCCAAAGAAAGGGACGGGGAATATGGCCAAAAATCCGGAAAAGGGGAAGGGAAACTAGACCAAAGATCCGGAGAAGAGAAACATACACAATAGTCTGAAAAAAAAAAAAAAAAAAAAAAAAAAAAAAAAAAAAAAAAAAAAAAAAAAAACGGGATATTTAGAAAAGCCAAATCCCAAAAATCCGGGAAAGGGTAGAAAACATGCCGGAAAAAGCAACAGATGCTAAAAAGGCACCCAAAAATCCGGAGAAGGGGAAGAAACAAACCCAAAAAGGCAGATTCAGCTCAAAAAGATCACCTCAAACATGGCACATCCTCGTCGGGCAAAATGGAAAACCCCATGTGTTGTTATCTGTCAAATTTTGTGCAAAGACAGGTGTAATTCCAGTATTATTTCAAGACCTGCATACCTGTACGTG
>NW_020869954.1:145438-162938 GCF_003789085.1 Penaeus vannamei | reverse complement strand
TATTTATCTGTCTATCTGTGTGTGTGTCTATTTATCTGTCTGTGTGTGTCTCTTTATCTGTCTTTATCTGTGTGTGTGTGTGTCTATTCATCTGTCTATATCTGTGTGTGTGTGTGTGTGTTTGTGTGTGTGTATGTGTATGTGTGAGTGTGTGTGTTTACCAGTCTCTTTATCTAAAAAAGAGGAAAAAAAAGAAATTAAAAACACATCTGCGAGACACTCCGAAACCGCCCCCCCCCCCCCCCAAACCGATCAGAGTCTCGACCCCAGCCCCCCCCCCCCCCCGCCCGGTCCCGATCCCACCTTCCCTCGCTCTTCTTCTTAATGAATGACAACAGGTCACTTCCCGTCGATAAACGGATAGATAGATAGATAGATAGATACATGATTACTGTTCTGTTCTCTGCAGAGCGGACCCGATCTCACCCGCGCAAAAACTCTACGGCCCGCCATCCAATTTTCACTTACTCTCCGCGCTATAGAATTCCAAGGGGTGACCGGAAGAGGCTAACTAGGCAACTGTAATTTCCTAAAGCTTTTTTATCAACTTATCTGATAAGCAAGATCTCTGGCCCGCCCTAATCAGATTGGAATAATATGATACCATACGGGAATGGTCATTGAATCTGGCATTGAATGGTGCCATAATTATCAATGGCACCATTTTTGATGTCGTGTTGCTGACTAACGCTCGTGAGATTTAGCCTCGTGGAATGTTCACTTTGGAATCAGCAACAAAAATGAATGATTTGGATTGTAATAAATGATGATGATGATGAAGGTGATGAAGATGAAGGTGATGATGATGTTAATGATGATGATCGTGACGATGATGGTGATGGTAACGGTGATGTCGATGATGATGATGATTATGGTGATGATGATGATGTTAATGATGAAGGTGATGATTATGGTGATGATGAAGATGAAGATGATTATGGTGATGATGGTGGTGATGATTTTGGTGAAGATGGTCAAGGTGATGATGATGATGATGGTGATGATGATGATGATGATGATGATGATGATGGTGATGATGATTGATGATGATGATGTTGATGATTATGGTGATGATGATG
Source organism: Penaeus vannamei (assembly GCF_003789085.1). Taxonomy (NCBI): domain Eukaryota; kingdom Metazoa; phylum Arthropoda; class Malacostraca; order Decapoda; family Penaeidae; genus Penaeus; species Penaeus vannamei. The sequence goes on along the minus strand of NW_020869954.1, from coordinate 161,859 downwards.
ATGGTGATGATGATGTTGATGATTATGGTGATGATGATGATGGTGATGATGATGATGATGATTATGGTGATGGTGTGATGATGATGATAATGATGATGATGATGATGATGATGATGATGATGATCGTGATGATGATGGTGATGGTTATGGTGATGGTGATGATGATGGTGGTGGTGATTATGATGATGATGAAGATGAAGATGATTATGGTGATGATGATGATGGTGATGGTGATGATGATGGTAATGATGATGAAGATGATGATTATGGTGATGGTGATGATGATGATGGTGATGATAATGATGAACATGATGATGGTGGTGATAGTGATGGTGAAAATTAATAAATTAATTTACGAATGAATATATGAATAAACAATACAAGCAAACAAATACACACACCAATGAATAATAAACAAACACAAATTCGTCAGATAAAACAAGAACGACAAGAGGGAATGGCACCACTTGACGGTGTGCCATTATGGCATCGATATGGCTCTCGGATTTGCCACGATTAGCGCGCTCGCCAAACGCAACAGCCTGCGGGATTGCAAGCTCAACATCTGCAATTATGTGCATGAGTGGTCAGAGGGAAGAAAGTAAAGCCCCTTATGCAGGACACCCACTGTCAGTTGTACACGCACCTTCACACACACACATACAGACACACCTGCACGAAGACACGCATACACACACACGCACAGACACACACACACAATCACACACACATATGCACAGACACCTACACACACGCGCGCGCGCGCACACACACACGCTCACAAACACACAGACACACATACACAGACACAGACACGCATACACAAAGACGCATACACACACACGCATACACACACACGCATACACACACACACCCGCATACACACACACACACCCACACACACACGCACACACACCCACACCTACACACACACATATATGCACGCATATACATACATATACATATATATATTTATATCTATATACATATACACATAACAAACAGTGACGAACAACAGCGAACAGTAAGAAGCACGTTCCCCTTTGCCGTTGCAGACAACAGCTGCCGTTGCAGACCGACGGAGAGCCACAACACTTGTACAGATTGACGACATCGCTGGGGGGGGGGGGGGGGATCAAGGTAATCAGGCCTCTTATCATATTCAACCCCATTACTCGGTATCGGTAACCTCATCCCGGTTTCTATTAGCGCGGCGATGGTACGGTTTCCACGGTTCTCGCAATCCATTTTTTTTTTTTTTTTTTTTTTTTTTTTTTAGCATTTTTTTTTTTTTTTAGCATTTTTTTTTCTTTATAGCAATGAGAGACGTAAATAGACCCCATTGTAATCTGTAATTAGAATATCACGTTGAGTGTCCTGTGTGGTTCTTCTGATACACATTCCTCGTCTAAAATCATCCGAATTATCTCTATTCCTCCCTCTTTCGCTTTCGTGATCAGAATAGGTTGCACAAGTTGCAAAGAGAGCGACGTAGAGAGGAGTTTGAGGGGAGGAAGAAGAGAGAGAAGAAAGGGGAGGGGGAGGGGGGAAAGGGGGGAGGGGGAGTGGAGCCATGATCAATCAAGCTTCTGTTTAAAGGAGATATAGTGTTGTGTTTTGATTGTGGGCTTAATCATCAGATTTCTCCCTCTCTCTCTCTCTCTCTCTCTCTCTCTCTCTCTCTCTCTCTCTCTCTCTCTCTCTCTCTCTCTCTCTCTCTCTCTCTCTCTCTCTCTCTCTCTCTTTTTCTTTCTTTTTTTTGAGGTCATACAGTATGCTTGCTGATTGAGATTGTTTTATTTGTTGAATCAAGGTTTATCTAATGTGTGAATCTGAGTTTTTTCTTTTTCTTTCTTTATTCCTTTGTTTCTTTTTTTTCTTTACATAATCAACTGAGGATTTTATAATAATAACAATAACACTAGTAATATCAACAACGATAATAAAAAAAACACAAGTGATGATAATTGCAATGAAAATAATAGAAATGATAGTAGTACTGATAATAATTATGATAATAATGATAATAATAAAAGCAATGATAAAAACAATTGTCGCAATGATAATAATAATGATAATAGTAATAATGATAATAATAACAATAGAAATAATAGCAATAGTAATATCAAAAGCAAAAGATAATAATATCAATGATAATGAGCAAGGATAAAATAATAATAATAATAATAATAATAATAATAATAATAATAATAATAATAATAATAATAATAATGATAATTATGATAAAAATAATGACAATTATAATAATAACAACAACAACAATGATAATAACAATAGTAGCAATAACACCAGACAAATACAAAAGACAACCCAAACAACAACAACAAAAAAGTGAAAACTCAAAATCCTTTCCTCTCCTGATCACCTGATCACTAAGCCACGTAAATAAAAAATGAAAACTCAAAAATCATTTTCTCTCGTCGTCACTTTCAACACCTGGGACCTAAGCCACGCCAAGCAGAGTACTTTCGCCATCATGTACAAAGTACTTTCACTCCCTCTCCTTGTTACTCCGGGCGGGTGCTCTCAAAGCCGCTGTCTATAGCCTTCCGATTCGCCAATACGCACCGATTGGGGTTACCGAATCCCTTAAAAAATAACTGTACCGAATCCCTAAAAATAGATGTAAAGGGGGATTGGAGTTGTGAGACCGAATGTGAATACACACTAATTGGGGTTAGCGAATCCCTTAAAAAGTAACTGTAAAGGAGGATTGGAGCTGAGAGATCGAGTAAAAATACACACCGATTGAGATTATCGAATCCCTAAAAATAATTATAAAGGGGGATTGGACCTGCCAGACCGTATGTGAGTGAACACAGATTGGGGTTAGCGATAAAGGATTAAAACTGAGAGATCGAATGATAATATACACTGATTGGGTTTATCGAATCCCTAAAAATAACTGTAAAGGAGGATTAAAAGTGAGAGATCGAATAAAAATACACATCGATTGGGTTTATCGAATCAATAAAAATAACTGTAATAATAATAATCATAAAGGAGGATTGGAGTTGCGAGATCGAGTGAAAATACACACCGATTGGCTTTATCGAATCCTTAAAAATAACTACTGGAGCTGCGAGACCGTATGTGAAGACACACCGATTGGATATATCAAATCCCTAAAGACAATTTTAATGGAGGATTGAAAGTGAGAGATCGAATAAAATACTCACCGATTAGGGTTATCGAATCCCTAAAAATAATTATAAACGGGGATTGGAGATGCCAGACCGTATGTGAATGCACACCGATTGGGGTTATCGAATCCCTAAAAACAATTATAAAGGATGATTGAAAGTGAGAGATCGAATAAAAATACACACCGATTAGTTTTATCGAATCCTTAAAAATAACTATTGGAGCTGCGAGACCGTATGTGAAGACACACCGATTGGGGATATCGAATCCCTAAAAATAACTAAGAAAGAGGATTGAAAGTGAGAGATCGAGTGAAAATACACACTGATTAGGTTTATCGAATCCCTAAAACTAATTATAAAGGGGGATTGGAGCTGCTAGATCGTATGTGAATACACTGATTGGGTTTATCGAATCCCTAAAAATAACTATAAAAGGATTAAAACTGAGAGATCGAATGAGAATATACACTGATTGGGTTTATCGAATCCCTAAAAATAACTGTAATGGAGGATTTGAACCTGAGAGATCTAATGAAAATAACAAAAGTAGCGGTATAGACGTTTTTTGTTTGTTTAGATTTGGTATCATAGTTGAATGTAATTTGGTATCATTTATCGATGCAATGACAGTGAATTATATTAAAGTGAAAAACAACATCATTATTGACGATCTCTTTTGAATATTACATGATAATAATTCTAGGCCCACTGAAATAATAATAATGACAGTGATAGCAATAATGACAATGATGATTACTATCATAATAATAATAATAATAATAATAATAATAATAATAATAATAATAATAATAATAATAATAATGACATATAAATAATAATAATAATAATATAATAATAATAATATAATAATTAATAACAATAATATAATGATAATACAATGATGATAATATATAACGATAATAATAAAACAATAACAACAATAATAAGAAAAATAGAAATACCAGAAACACACGAAAAGACCCTCAAAAATCACCGTAATTATACCAACCGCACTGAGCACATACAGTGAACCGCACATGAAACGGGTCATCAAGAGAAGCCAATACCAGGGAAGCTGCGCGTAAGGGAAATAATTGTAGGCTTGGCGTCCACGAGAATCGACCTTATTGCCCAATACGTGGAAACCCGTACTTCACAGCCCCAAGATGAAGTCAATTACAAATGTATCCAAAACGGGTAGCTTTTAATTGATGCTTCTAATCGTGGGTAAATAAAGTAAATTAAGCCGAAATGACAGGTGGTGCATCTACGTGTAATTAAGGTTTGTGTTCAATGATTAACACAGATTCGAGAGCAATTTGCTTTCGAATTTAAAAGGTTGTGGCATCTGGTAGATATTTCTTTGGGTATCTGTTTCCTTTATGCTGTTTATTATCTCATTTTCTGTCTGTATGTCTGCCTGTCTGTCTCTCGTCTCTCTTTCTTCTTGTCCCCTTCTATCTCTCGTCTCTTGTCTCTCGTCTCTCTTTCTCTCTCTCTCTCTCTCTCTCTCTCCCTTTCTCTTCCTCTATCTATTTTTATATCTATCTATCTATCTCTCTTTCCATCTATCTATCCATCTATCTATCTATCTATCTATCTATCTATCTATCTATCTATCTATCTATCTATCTATCTATCTATCTATCTATCTATCTATCTATCTATCTATCTATCTATCTATCTCTATCTCTATCTATCTATCTATCTATCTATATCTATCTATCTATCTATCTATCTATCTATCTATCTATCTATCTATCTATCTATCTATCTTCTTTCTTCTTCTTCTTTTTCTTTCTTCTTTTTCTTTCTTTCTTTCTTTCATCTATCTATCTATCTATCTATCTATCTTTCTATCTACGTAACTTTCGTTCGCTAAAATGGACTTCGCACTCTATTAAAAAAAAAAAAAAAAAAAAAAAAAAAAAAGTGCATCGAATCAATTTTGTTTTAAAGGAAATTAATAACCGAATCAGCAAACACGTACATAAATAAGTAAAAGGAAAAAAGCAATACAAAATATAAACATATAAACAAATGAGTAAAGAATAAACATGATAACGATAATAAAACTGTGATAAAAATAACTACAGTAGCAATAACAAGCACATTTAAAAATCAATACACAAAATAGACATAAGCAAATGAGTAAAGAATAAACACGATAACGATAATAAAACTATGATAAAAATAACTACAGTAGCAATAACAAGCACATTTATAATCCTATCAGAAAACAATAACACAACTCTCGTATTATCTCCATAATGGAAATCTTTATTGAATATTTTGGTCAAATCATCCAATGTCTCCACCGCCTTGGATGAGATGCAAATTTGTTCCTTATGCCAATACATTCGAAAGGCGAATTATCCTTTTATCGAGACTGACTCCTGATTGAGTGTGAATTATTCAGAAACTGTTAATTAGAGTGATTAAGCTCTTAATGGAGCTTTTCATTTTTTCTTGGTAATTAGTTTCCTATTCATGTTGGCTGTGTACTTTCGTACTCTCCCTCTCTCTCTCTCTCTCTCTATCTATCTCACTCTCTGTCTCTCTCTTTTTTCTCTCTCTCTCACTCACTGTCTCTCTCTATCTCACTCAATCACTCACTCACTCACTCTCTCTCTCTCTCTCTCTTTCTCTCTCTCTCTCTCTCTCATCCTCTGTCTCTCTCTTCTCCTCTGTCTGTCTGTCTGTCTCTCTCTCTCTCTCTGTCTGTCTGTTTGTCTCTCTCTCTCTCTCTATCTATCTATCACCATCTCTCCCTCCCCCTCCTTCTCTCTCTCTCTATCTATCTCCATTCCCCCTCTCTCCTCCCTATCTCTCCCTCTTCCCATCCCTCCCCCCTCTCCCTCCCCATATCACCACCTCCCCATATCACCACCTCCCCTCCTCCACCCTCCCCCTCCCCAAATCCATTATTCCACACGCACCATAAAGTCATCACAAAACCATCACTCTTCACCACGCGCGACCCGGCATACCCAGCCTCCCTCGCTCGTCATCACCCTGGCATCACCCTGGCACCACCCTGGCACCCCATTTCCCTTCCTGCCTCCTTGATAGAGTGTCTGTGATAATTTGCTTTGGGAGAGAGAGAAGGGGAGGGAGGGAGGGAGGGAGGGAGGGAAGGGAGGAGGGAGGAGGGAGGAAGGGAGGGAGAGAGAGAGGAGAGGAGAGAGGGAGAAAGGGAGGGAGGGAGAGAAGGAGGGAGGAGGGAGAGGAGAGGGAGAGGGAGGAAGGGAGGAAGGGAGGAAGGGAGAGGGAAGATGGAAGGGAGGAATGGAGGAATAGAGGAGGGAGGGAGGGAGAAGGATATCTATATCTATATCTATATCTATCTATATCTCTATCTATCTATCTATTATCTATCTATCTATCTATCTATCTATCTATCTATCTATCTATCTATCTATATATATATATATATGAGAGAGAGAGAGAGAGAGAGAGAGAGAGAGAGAGAGAGAGAGAGAGAGAGAGAGAGAGAGAGAGAGAGAAGAGAGAGAGAGAGAGAGAGAGAGAGAGAGAGAGAGAGAGAGAGAGAGCGAGAAAAGAAAGAGAGAAAGAGAGAATGAGAAAAGAAAGAAAGAGAAGAACGAGAGAGAAGGATAGAGAGAACGAGAGACAGACAAGACAGCCAAACAGCCAAGACAGCCAAGACAATGCGAACAAGAACTTAAGAAACCGAGAGGACGGCTCGCGGGGCCACACTCACCCAGAAAAAGAGAGAACGAGAGAGAACGAGAGAGAACGAAAGAGAAAGCGAAATAAAGAAAGACAGCCAAACAGCCAAGACAGCCAAGAAACGAGAGAACTTAAAAAACCCCTAACGAGAGGCCGGCCGGCTCGCTCGCGGGGCCACACTCACCCAGGGGCCGTTCCAGCGTCTTGGAGGGCGTCCTGACGATGGGCAGGGAGGTGCGGGGCTTCAGGTTCCTCCCTCTGCCGGTCGAGGACGTCTCCGCCTCGCTCATGATCCCCGGGTCCTCGTCCCAGTAGCTGTTGTCGTCCATTTCTGATGGGGAGAGAGAGAGAGAGGGGAGAGAGGGGAAGGGGTTAGTCAGTTTCGTTCTTGGTTTTAGTATTGGTGTTGTTGTTGTTATTATCTTTTTTGTTATTCTTTATTTTTGTATTTATCATTATTATTATTATTATTATTATTATTATTATTATTATCATTACTTATTGCTTTATTCTTTATTTTTCGATTTTGCAGCAATCATATGTTTTCGCTTTTACAACAATCATATATTCTCGCTCTTACAACAATCACATATCATCGCTCTTACAACAACCATATATTATCTCTATTACAATCACATATTCTCGCTCTTATAACAATCACATATTCTACCTTATACAACAATCCTATATTCTCGCTCTTACACCAATAATATATTTTCACTTTTACAACAATCACATATTATCGCTCTTACACCAACAACAATAATACATTTTATCTATTACAATCACATATTCTCGCTCTTACAACAATCCTATATTCTACCTTATACAACAATCCTATATTTTCGCTCTTACAACAATTACATATTATCTCTTTTACAGCAATCCCATATTCTCGCCTCTTAGCTCTTGCAACAAATATATTTTCGCCTTTACAACAATCACATATTCTCGTTCTTACAACAATCACATATTCTCGCTCTTACAACAATAAAATATTCTCGCTCTTACAACAATCCTATATTTTCTCTATTACAATCACATATTCTCGCTCTTACACCAATCACATATCATCGCTCATACAACAATCCTATATTTTCTCTATCACAATCACATATTCTCGCCTCTTACAACAATCCCACATTTCGCTTTTTATTCCCCACCGAAACGCATTGAGCGCGAACGCCCCCGGGGCCCTTCCCGATACCCCCCCCCCCCCCCGAGCGAAAACTATGAAGGAAACAATATTTTGGACTTTGCCAATTGACAGAGCTCGGGAGGGAAGGAGGTGGACGTGTAATCTCTGCTAAAAAAAAAAAGAGAGAGAGAGAAGGAGAGAGAGGGAGGGAAGGAGAGAGAGGGAGGGAGGGAGGGAGAGAGAGGGAGAGAGAGGGGGGGGGGAGGGAGGGAGAAGGAGGGAGAGGGAGAGAGAGGGAGAGGGAGAGAGAGAAGGAGAGAGAGGGAGGGAAGGAGAGAGGGAGGGAGGGAGGGAGGGAGGGAGGGAGAGAGGAGAGAGAGAGAGAGAGAGAGAGAGAGAGAGAGAGAGAGAGAGAGAGAGAGAGAGAGAGAGAGAGAGAGAGAGAGAAAGAGAGGGAAAGAGAGGGAAAGAGAGGGATAGGGGGAGAGAGAGAGAGAGAGAGAGAGAGAGAGAGAGAGAGAGAGAGAGAGAGAGAGAGAGAGAGAGAGAGAGAGAGAGAGAGAGAGAGAGAGAGAAAGAGAGAGAGAGAGAGGAGGGAGAGGGAGAGAGGGAGGGTGGAGGGGTGTGGAGGGAGGAGGGAGGGAGGGAGGAGGGAGAGAGAGAGAGAGAGAGAGAGAGAGAGAGAGAGAGAGAGAGAGAGAAGAGAGAGAGAGAGAGAGAGAGAGAGAGAGAGCGAGCGAATGAGAGAGAGATAGAGAGCGACAGCGAAAACGAAACCGAAAACGAAACGAGCCAACAAACCAACAAGGGAAATGGAACGAAACAACGAAACGAGACAACGAAACGAATCAACGAAACGAGACAACGAAACGAGACGACGAAACGAATCAACGAAACGAGACGAGACAACGAAACGAAACAACGAAACGAAACAACGAAACGAGACAACGAAACGAGACAACGCAACGAAACAAGGAAACGAAACAACGAAACGAAACAACGAAACGAATCAACGAAACGAGACAACGAAACGAGACGAGACAACGAGACACATTTGCTCAAAACCACAGAATTTGTTAATATAATATATGCCTATATTTATAAAAATATATATTTATAAATTTATAAAAATATGCCCCTCGGATTTCTTCGTTTCTCGCTCGCTTCGTTAAGTTTCTGATTAATTTCTTTCTTTCGATATTTCATTTCGAATGTAAATGAAGTGACGCTAATAAGAGAAATTTGGATATTGTTTGTTCTTTGTTTTTGTTTTTGTTGTCTCGAGTTATCTTTTTGTTGTTGTTGTTGGTTTTGTATTTTGCTTTTATTTATTTATTTATCTATCTCTTCAATTCTTTTGCTCTCTTATTAATCTATTTTTGTTATTCCATCTTTTCATTTATCTTTCTCGCGTTATCATTTTTTTTGTGTGTGTGTGTGCGTGTGCGCGTGTGCGTGTGTGTGTGTGTGTGTGTGCGTGTGCGTGTGTGTGTGCGTGTGTGCTTGTGCTTATGCGTGTATGTGTTCGTGTGTCTGTGTATGTATCTACATGTACGTATGCGTTTACGTGTGAGTGTGAGTGTACATTTGCGTGTACGTGTGCCCTTCCCTATGCATATCCCTTGACATGTGCGCTTGCCCCTGCCTGTGCATACACGTGTGCGTATGTGTGTGCGTGTGTACTTCATTTGGTTCGCATATGTGCCCCGCCCTCGGTGTAAATGCGACTGTGATTGTAATATTTACCCAACACGAAGTTGCTATGCCATATGGAGGGGATAATGGGGGGGGGGATGGGAGAGGGGAGGGGATGGGAGAGGGAGAGGGGGGGGGTGGAGAGTGGAGGGGTGTGTGGAGAGGGAGAGGGTGGAGGAGGCGGGGGGGAGAGGGGGAGAGGGGAGGAGGGGATGGAGGAGGGGAAGGGTGGGGTGAGAGAGCCCCCCTTTTTTTAGCTATAAATGACCACGTTTCGTACAAATGATGAATAAATGAATGTGGATAAACATGTGAATGAGTTCACAATATTTTCTATTCTAATATTACCCAACACGAAGTTGCTATGCCATATGGAGGGGATAATGGGGGGAGAGGGGAGAGACGGAGGGTGTGTGGAAGGGGGAGAGGGGAGAGGGGTGGGTGGGAGAGGGGAGAAGAGGGTGTGGGAGAGGGGAGAGGGGTGGGTGGAGAGGGGAAGAGGGGTGGGGGGGAGAGGGGGGGGAGGGAGAGGGGGGATGGGGAGAGGGGAGGGGGGTGATGGAAGAGGGGAGAGGGGGGTGATGGAAGAGGGAGGAGGGGGGTGATGGAAGAGGGGAGGAGGGGGGGGGTGAGAGAGCCCCCCTTTTTAGCTTATAAATGGCCACGTTTCATACAAATGATAAATTAATAAATGTGAATAAACATGGGAACGAGTTCATTACTTTACGGATGAATGAATGAATGGATTAATAAACAAATGAATTAATTTGATAAACACAAAGACACAAATTAAATCAATGAGAGGATATGTGAATAAATGATTAAGAATGACAAATAGATAATTAAATAAAAAGATAGGAACTCAAATGAATAAACAAATAAATGATTAAATAAACAAATAATTAAACACTAATATAAACAAATAAATGAAAACATGAACAAACCTCCAACAATTAGATAAATAAGCAAATGAATGAAGCAATTAATAAACAAATAAAGAAATTAAAAACAAACAATAAACATATGCAAAAACAAGTAACAAATAAATAGATATACAAAACAAATAAACCAACAAACATATAAACAAACAAATACACCAGTCAACAAACAAACAAAAAACAGAAAATAAATAATCAAACAAATAAACAACCAAAAAAACAATAAACACAAGCAAACAAATAAACGACTAAACAAACACAAACAAACAAAATAAACAAATAAATAAAGAAAGAAACAAACAAACGTGTGTGTGCTAAATAGGTAGAAAACAAATAATCGAACAGCAACACAAACCGATCAATAACAAAAAAAAGCACCAGAGAGGAGCGAGAACCACGTGATCCGATCCCCTAAGAAGACCAGCTGATCAAGTGTCTCTCCCGGTCACGTGATTCCCGACCAATGGGTCAGCCAAGCCTTCCCCCCTTCCCTCCCTCCTTCTCTCTTTCTCTCCCTCATTCCTACTCTCCATCTTTCCTTCCCTCCCTCATTCCTACTCTCCATCCCTCATTCCTTTCTTCCCTCCTTCCCCGCTTCCCTCCCTCCTTCCTTCCCTCCCTCCCTTCCTCCCCTTCCTCCCTCATTCCCTCTTCCTCATTCCTCTTCCCTTCCTCCTCTCCCTTCCCTCCCTCCTTACAAGAATTGGCTCCTCCATCTTGGCCCTCGAAGACTGTCTGAAAGGTCTCATCTGTCTACGTCCGACCTTCAAGCTTTTTTTTTTTATTTCTGGCGAGAGAGAAGAGAGAGGAGAGGAGAGAGAGAGAAGAGAGAGAGAGAGAGAGAGAGAGAGAGAGAGAGAGAGAGAGAGAGAGAGAGAGAGAGAGAGAGAGAGAGAGAAGAGAGAGGAAGAGAGAGAGAGAGAGAGAGAGAGAGAGAGAGAGAGAGAGAGAGAGAGGAGAGAGAGAGAGAGAGAGAGAGAGAGAGAGAGAGAGAGAGAGGAGAGAGGAGAGGAGAGAGAGGAGAGAGAGAGGGAGGGAAGAGGAAGAGAGAGAGAGAGAGAGAGGAGGGAGGGAGAGGGAGAGAGAGAGAGAGAGAGAGAGAGAGAGAGGAGAGAGAGAAGAGAGAGAGAGAGAGAGAGAGAGAGAGAGAGAGAGAGAGAGAGCAGGGGGCAGATCTTTATCAACAAAACCATACATTTCCATTAACCAATAATGCTTCCATATTCAAATCAATATCAAAATTTCCATTTCTCTCTCTCTCTCTCTCTCTCTCTCTCTCTCTCTCTCTCCTGCCCCCCCTCATTCCCATTCGATAAAAATATAGTTCATAGGCGCATACAGCATCACACATGGAACCCCCCCCCCCCAAACCCCAGAACCATAAAAGGAAGCCCAAAGCCCAACCCCCAGACCCCAGAGCATAACCCATAGCCCAAATTCCGAGAGCCAAATCCCAGCCCACTAAGCCCATTATACGAAGCCCAAATTCTAACCCCCAAAACCCTATAACAACAAAACGAAGCCCAAAGACCAACCCCAAACCCCAGTCATAACCCGAAGCCCAAATTCTAACCCCAAAACCCCAGACCGTAATACAAAGCCCAAATTCTAACCCCCCCCCAAAAAAAAAAAACCCAGAGTCATAACACCGAAGCCCAAATTCCAACCAAGCCTAACCCGCCAACCCAATTACCCCCCCCCCCCGCCCCCGCCCCCCCCCCTCCAAAAAAAAGCCCAGGAAAATCGCATTGAAGACCCGATAAATGCCTCCCTTACCACCCTCCACCACCCCCTCTCCCCCACCACCCCAACCCCCTCGCCCACCACCCCGGAGTGCATGATCCGAGGACTAGATATAATGCCTCCCTTACCTCCCCCTACCTTACCACCCCCACCCAAACCCCCACCACCACCCCCACCCCTCACCCCCACCACCCCTCCAGAGTGCACGATCCTCCCATCGAGTTCGGCCGAAAAATTCCCCTCCTTTTCATGCAGGATCCGGCGCGGGATGAGGCGGGATGGAAGGATCCCCTGATTTCATTTCGCTCGCGTAAGGATAGGGGTGAAAGGAGGGGGTGGGAGGGGGCGTAGGATAGAGGGGGGGAGGGGGGTGGGCAGTGGGCTAGAAAGTGGGGTGGAGAGGGGGTGGGTAGGAAAGAGGGGGGTTGGGAAAGTGGGTGGGGGAGGGGGTGGGTTGGAAAGTGGGTGGGGGGAGGATGAGGAGGTGGAGGGAGGAGGGGATGGGGAGAGGAGAGGAGGAGGGTATGGGGGTTGGTGTGGGGAGGGGTGTGGAGGAGGATGGGGAGGGGATGGGAGGAGGGGATAGGGGGTTAGTGGGGGAGGAGAGGAGGGGAGGAGGGAAAGGGAGGGTTGGAGAGAGGGAAGAAGGGTTGAAGTAAACACGCAGCGTAGGCGGGAGAGAGGGAGAGAGGGAGGAGAGGGAAGGGAAGTGAGAGAGAGAGGAAGAGGAGGGAGGAATGGTAGAGAGGAGAGGAAAGAGAGGAGAGAGGAGAAGAAGAGAGAGGGAGAGAGGGAGGACGGTAGAGAGAGAGGAAGAAGGGAGAGAGGAGAGGAAGAAAGGGAGAGAGAGAGAGGAAAAGAGGAAGGGAGGGAAGAGAGGGAGAGAAGGAGGGAGGGAAGGACGGTAGAGAAGGAGAGGAAGAGAGGAAGAGACGGTAGAGAGGAGAGGAAGAGACGGTAGAGAGGAGAGAAAGAGAGGGAGTGGAGGGAAGAGAGAGAGGGAGAGGGAGGGACGGTAGAGAGAAGGAGGGAGGAACGGTAGAGAGGAGAGGAAGAGAGGAAGAGAGGGAGTGGAGAGGAAGGGAGGGGAGGGGAGGGGGAAAACCTGCTTTTAACCTATAACGAACAAACCTTATAAAACCGAAACCTTTCTTTCGACCATGAAGGGATTTTGCTCAATCGACGCGCCGGGCACGAGGTAACGACGAAGAGAGAAGAGGGGGGGGAAGGAAGGGGAAGGGGAGGGGAAGGGGAAGAGGGAAGGGAGGGAGATAGGAATAGGGAGGGAATGGAGAAGAGGGGAAGGAAAGGGGAGGGAGGGGGAGGAGAAGGGAAAGAAAGAAAGGAAAGGGGGGGGGGAAAGAGGGGAGAGAAAGAGAGGAGGAGGAGGGAGAAAGAAAAAGAGGGAAAGAGGGAAGGGAAGAAAGGAAGGGGAGAAGGAAAGGGAGAAGAGGAGAAGAAAGGAAAGGGGAGAGGGGAAGGAGGAGAAGAAGGAAGGAGAAGGCAGGAGAAAGGAGAAGGGAGGGAGGGGAGGAGGAAGGAAGAGGGGAGGAGGAGGGGAAGGGGAGAGGGGAAGGGGAAGAAAAAGGAAGAGGGGGAGGAGGAGAGAAGGAAGAGGGGGAGAGGGAAGGAGGGAGAAAAGGAAGAGGGGGAGGAGGAAAGAGGGAGAAAGGAAGACGGAGAGGGGGTGAGGGAGGGGAGAGAAAGGAAGAGAAAAAAAGAGAAGGGGAGAAAGGAAGGAAGAAGAGAGGAAGGGAGAAAGGAATAGGGGGAGGGAAGGGAAGGAGGGGAGAAAGGGGGAGAAAGGGGGAGAGGGGGAAAAAAAAGGAAGGTGGAGAGAGGTGAGGGGGAGAAAGAAAAAAAGGGGGAGGGAAAGGGAGAAGGAGAGGGGAAGGGGGAAAAAAGAAAAGGGGGAGAAGGAGAGAAAATAAGAGAGCACGAGGGTGGGGAAGGAAAGAAGAGAGGAAGGGAAAAAGGAAGAGGGAAGGAGGGGAAGAGGGGTTGAGGGAGAAAGTAAGAGGGAAAAAGAGTGGGGAAAAAAGGGAAGGAGAGAGGAAGGGAGAAAGAGAGGGAGAACGGAAGAGGGGAGAAGAGGATAAAATGAAGTGGGGAGGAAGGGTGGAGGGGAGAAAGGAAGACAGGAGGAAGGGTGGGGAAGAAAGGAAGAAGGGAGGAGGGAAGAAAGAAAGAAAGGAAAGGAGGGAAGTAGGGAAAAAAAGAAAATACGAAGAGGAGACGAAAAAGAAAGAGGAAATAAAGGTACGGACAAGAAAATAAGACGAAAAAAAAGAAGATAAAGGCGAAAAAAGAAAGAGAGAAAGGGAGAATGAAGAATTCCCCCCCCCACCCCCCTCCCCTCATCTTTTCCCTCTTTCTTAAACAAATTGACTGATCTGTCACTCTTTCTCAACCCGTATCCAGAGAAGGTGGTAATGTGGCGAAATTCGGGTCGTGTTCTGGGAGGAGAACTTCGTGACAACCGCTATTTCCTCTGAGGTGTGGGCTGGGAGAGAGGGAGAGAGAGGGGAGGGAGGGAGGGAGGAGGGAGGGGAAGGATGGGGGAGGGGGAAGGGAGGGAGGGAGGGAGAGGGGGATAGGGGGAAGGAGGAGGGAGGGAGAGGGAGGGAGGGAGGAGGGAGGGAGGGAGAGGAGGAGAGAGAGAGAGAGAGAGAGAGAGAGAGAGAGAGAGAGAGAGAGAGAGAGAGAGAAGAGGGGAGGGGGAGAGGACGAGAGAGAAGAGAGGGGGAGGAGGGGAGGGAGGGAGGGAGAAGGCATGGGGGGATGGGAGGGAGTGAGAGGTCGAGAGAGAGGAGAGAGAGAGAGGAGGCCAGAGGGAGACGAGCCGGAGAGAGAGAGGAGGAGAAGAGAGACGAGAGAGAGAGACGATGAGGCAGAGAGAGGAGAAAGAGGAGAGGAAGAAGAGATGAAGAGGTGGGGGCGGAGGGGCGAGCGAGCAGGTAGGGAGAAGGATGGCACAGGGAGGGAAGGAGAGAGGAGACGAGAAGGAGGGAGAAGACTGAGAACCGGAGGAGAGGGAGAGAAGCGAGAGAAGGCAAGCGAGATCTCGGGTTGAGAACACGGAGAGAGGAATAGCAGAGAGAGGAAGAGGAGAGTGCAGAGAGAGAGAGGAGAGGGGGGGGGGGAGGGAGTGAGGAGGAAGGGAAGGGAAGAGGGGAAGAGGAGGGAGGGAGGGAGCAGGAGAGGGAGGAAAGGAGGGAGGGAGAGGAATGAGAGGGGGGAAGGGAGGGAGGAGGGAGGAGGAGAGAGAAGAGAGGGATGGGAGGAGGAGGCGAGGAGGACGGGGAGAGGGGAAGGTGAGGGGGAAACAAAGAGGGAGGAAGGGAAGAGGGGAGGGAGGGGGATGAGGAGGGAAGGGAGGAGGATGGGGAGGGGGAAGGGATAGGAGAGGGAGGAAGGATAGGGTTGGAGGGGAAGAGGAAGGTGTGGGGGAGGGAGGGAGGGAGGGAGGGAGGAGGGGACGGAGGGATGAGAGAGAGAGACGAGGAAGAGAGAGAGGAGAGAGAGAGAATGAGAGACAAAAAGAGATGATGGCTCGAGGCCCCGAGGAAGAGAGAGAAGAGAGGGAGAGAGAGAGGGGAGAGGTGAGAGGGGAGAGGGGAGAGAGGGGAGAGAGAGGGGAGAAGAGAGGGAGTACGGGACGGAGGGAGGAGAGGGAAGAAGAGGATGAGGGGGCGAGGAGGAGAGGGGCGGGGGAGAGAGAGAGGGAGAAAAGGAGAGAGAGAAAGGGAGCGAGGGGTGGAGGAGACAAAGGGAAAGGAGAGAGAGGAAGAATGAGGAGGGGGGAGGGAGGGAAGGAGCGGAGGGAGGTAGGGGGAAGGAAGGAGGAAAGGGATCAGGGAGGGAGGGGAAGAGGGAGAAGAGAGAGAGAGGGAGGGGGAGGCAGGGAGGGGGAAAGGAGAGGGGAAGGGGAAGGAGCCGGAGGGAGGGTAAGGGAGGAATGGAGAGGGGAGAGCGGAGGAGGGAGGAGGAGGACGGAGGAGGAGAGAGAAGGAGATGAGGAGAAGGAGAGAGTGAGAGAGAGAGAGA
>NW_020869954.1:137938-140438 GCF_003789085.1 Penaeus vannamei | reverse complement strand
GTGATTATAAGGAGAATAATATTAACTATAATTATGCTACTACTCCTACTCCTACTACTACTACTACTACTACTACTACTACTACTAATAATAATAATAATGATAATAAATAATAATAATGTAAAATCAATAAAAACAACAATGATAACAACAATAATAATAGTGATGATCATAATAATAATAATAATAATAATAATAATAATGATAATAATAATAATAATAGCAACAAGAATAATAATGATAACAAAATAATAATAGCAAAGACAAACTAATATACACTAATAACTATTACAATACTTACTAATAATAACAACAATAACAATAAATAAACAATAACAGACCAAAAACAAACAAACAATAAAAAAAAACACTCCCCCCGCCCCACAAAAAAAAAAAAAAAAACTTACCCCCCAAACCCACGCACCGAAAACACACACACACACACACACACAAAACTAACCCCCCCACCACCCCCGTTCACCCACACTCAAAACGCGAGTCAGCGTCTTGGAGGACGGCGTCCGCGACACCGGCAGCGACGCCCGCTGCTTCCCGCCCCTCCGGAACCCCGTGGAGGACGTCTCTGCCTCGGACATGATGCCAGGGTCATCGTCGAACACCGCTGACGGAGGAGAGTAGCCGTAGCCCTTTCCCTGCGGGGGGAGGAGGAGGAGACGGGGGGGTGAGTCCAGGGCGGGGAGGAAAGATGGTAATTGGAATAGCATTGGTGATGATGATGTGATGATAATAGGGTTGATAGATAATGATAAGATAGTAATAATAATCGTGATAGCATTGATGATGATGATGAAATAGTAATAGTATTGATGATAATGATAAAATAGTAATAATAATAGTAATAGCATTGGTGATGATGATGAAATTGTAATAGCGTTGATAGATAATGATAAGATAGTAATAATAATAGTAATAGCATTGGTAATAATGATGAAATAGGAATAGCATTGGTGATAATGATATGATGGTAATAACGTTGGTAATTGATGGTAATGATAGTAATAATGATAGTGATAGCGTTGATAATTAATGATAATAGTAATAACACCGCTGACGGAGGAGAGTAGCCGCAGCCCTTTCCCTGCGGGGGGAGGAGGAGGAGACGGGGGGGTGAGTCCAGGGCGGGGGGAGTAATGGGAGGAAAGATGGTAATTGGAATAGCATTGATGATAATGATGAAATAGTAATAGTATTGGTAGATAATGATAAAATAGTAATAATAATAGTAATAGCATTGATGATGATGATGTGATGGTAATAGCGTTGGTGATTGATGGTAATAATAGTAATAATAATAGTAATAGCATTGATGAAAATGATGAAATTGGAATAGCATTGATGATGATGATATGATAGTAATAGCGTTGATAACTAATCATAATAATAGTAATAGCATTGGAAATAGTAATCATGATAGTAATAGTATTGATAGATAATGATGAAATAGTAATAATAATAGTAATAGCATTGATAATAATGACAAAAATAATAATAGCGTTGATGATAATGATAAAATAGTAATAGCAATGATAATTAATGATAAAATAGTGATAATAATAGTAATAGCGTTGATGATAATGATGAAATATAAATAGCGTTGATGATAATGGTAATAATAGTAATAATAATAGGAACAGCATTGATAATAGTAATAATAGTAAAAACATTGATGATAATGATAAAATAGTAATACCGTTGATGATATAATACTAATACCATTGATAAGTGATAATAAAATAGTGATAATAATAGTAATAGCATTGACAGTAATGATAAAATAGTGATAATAATAGTAATAGCATTGATAGTAATTATAAAATAGTAATAGCACTGATAATAGTAATAATAATAGTAATAACATTGATGATAATGGTAGAATAGTAATTTTAACGATGTCATAACGTAAACAATAATAACAACAATGATGATGATGAGAATGATAATAATTAGACTGATGCTACTACTACTATTACTACTAATGATAATAATAACAATAATAATGATTATAATACTAATGATAACGATGATAATCATAGTGATAATAACAGAAATGGTCAGAATAATAGTAATAACAACAATATTGATAATGTCATTTGTGATAATATTACTACCAATCTGATAGTAATGATAATAATGATAAAATGATTATGATAACATTGGTAATAATAATAATAATAATAACATTGATAATGATAATAATAATAACAATAATAATGGCAATAATAATAGTAATAATAATAATGATAATAATGGTAATAATAATAATGGTAATAATAAAAGTAATCATTATCAGGACAATAGTAATGATAATAATGATAATAATCGGTATTACAATAATGGGAAACTTACCCGTACCAAATCTGGGACATTTTGAATCAGATTTTATTTCCTTTCAGACAATAACAATTCAATTTCATTTTCCTTATATTTTTTGTGTTTGCTTTCGCTAATGACTTAGAAACGTAAACAAAGACAATTAAAA
>NW_020869954.1:127500-135000 GCF_003789085.1 Penaeus vannamei | reverse complement strand
ACATACATATATATATATATATATATATATATATATATATATATATATATATATATAATGTAAGTGTATACATATAATATATATAATATATATATATATATATATATATATATATATATGTATATATAACATACATACACACACACACACACACACACACACACACACACACACACCACACATATATATATATATATATATATATATATATATATATATATAGAGAGAGAGAGAGAGAAGAGAGAGAGAGAGAGAGAGAGAGAGAGAGAGAGAGATACATATATTCGTGTGTGTGTGTGTGCATATATACATATATATTATATGTGTGCTTGTATATATACATAAATATATGTATGTGTATGTATGAATGTATGTATGTATATATAAATATATTTAAAAGCACACAGGGACTCATGCATGTCCATTCACAACTACCGAACTGTGTGGGCGTGTGTTCTGATAAACGTTTCTGGTGGCTGCCACAACCCCCCCCCCCCCCCAACACAACTGCAACTCAAGGCTTCACTTCTGTCACATCAACCTCACACTCATCAACTAAGACCTGTCATTTCGAACGATCCCAATCTGAAAGAGTCCGCTTTTGACATGACCTATTTCCTCCCCAAAACACCAACGCTGACCTTTGACCTTAACCTCAGTTGGCTCTCACTGCTCGGCACTCTTTTCGTTACTGGATTATCAGACCAGATCGGAAAAAAGTGTTTAGATATGTCATGAAACGTCTTTTTTTCTGTCTTCCTTGCTGATGGCGGTGTTGTCATCAGGGGAAAAAAACAACGTGTTTAGAAGTTAAAGTTTTGTTCACTGTTTGGCAACTCATCACCGATTGCAGAGGCCAGAAGATGGGTTTGACACACTGACCTACTGTGTCAAATTTCGGTTAGGCCTAACACTTTTTTATCTTCGAGTGCTGTGTTTGTCTCTTTCCTTGAAACACAAAGGTCTCAACACCGCCTAACACAGCTGGCAGTCACAAACACAGGCCTGGCTCGTGTTAGGATCGTTTCCAGCATCCTTTCACGTGCGCTGGGAGAAGGCCTCGGCATCACAGTCGTTGCTGCGTCTCTCACTATGCCACACAGAACACTAACTCAATCACCAGCAAGAACACGTTATTTGGACACGATCCTGAACGCACAAACACTCAGATCTCGGTCGTTCTTTCGTGGTGTTCAGATAAACGCGAAACACATATCTCCTTCTTTTCTGATAATCTCCCACCGACAAAAGTCAACGTGGTTTTGTCTGCCGCACTACAGGTAAGATTTCGTCGTTTCTACGACTAAAACAACAACAATCTCCTGGCTCGGAGCCGTAGTACAACCACGCCACTCTGGCCGATCAATAAAAGCAAGCTCTAACAGATACGTCGTGAACTCTGAACGCTGTGCAGCAATTTGCGACTGCTAACTGTTGGTATCTCCTGCAGGCACAGAAACCACGTCTGTCGAAGGCGCCATCCTCACCCCCACTACGGGCTCGAGTCTCCGCCAACCCGAGTCCGTGTGTTCTCCTTAAATGCTATTTCTCTCCTAACACTTGCGCAGCCTGTTCTTCTGCTCGATATGAGGCCCTCCGTATCTCACCGGCTTTATGAGCCGTCTAGGCTATTATTTTACATTTTATTGTGCCTCACTTGACTCTTCGAACCTCTATACACCCTAATGTTTACATCAAAATGCCTGGGTTGCGCCCGAAATTATTTATCCGAGTCCACCCTCTCCCTTTCATTTTCTGTGATGCACAATGGTGTCGTTTTTCCTCCACTGCACCGGCCGTAAACCAGTTCCAATATCTTCACTGGCCTCTCTCCCCGGTTCGTTTTAACGCATTAATCTCCCATCTTGGCTCCGGAGCTGACCTACCAGGGCCTCTGTCGCCCCACGATGAGATAGAGCAGCTTCCTTCCGCACTGCCAAGGGGGACGCGCCACCGACGCTGCTCTGGGTCTTCGGGCGACATCGATACCCCATGCATTCCTCAACACTCGATATGTACTGCATTCTCCCACATCTTGACCAGTTCTCCTCGCCACGGGCTCGCCTCCTCACCCCGACACGTCACGGCAGTACCCCGCGTGCAACTATTCACCTAAATTACACGCAATTACACGCAATTACACGCAATTACAGCCATTCTTGACAAATATAGATAACTTTCCGACCAAAATATCCCAATGACGTGTGTTTACCTCTCCCTGCACAGTAACGTACTTCCCTTTTTCGCACTAAACATGCTTTACATTAATTAAACATGACATTCCCCATTTTCCCTTCACGGACAAAATGCTCGTAACTCCGACCTAATCTGTAGTTTACAAGGCAACAAATTGCTTAACGAAATATCTGCAACATTGCGTCTTTGCATTTAAAAGGTCTTTGTAGAGAAAACAACCCCTAAAAGTATTTCAAAAGTAAAAGGCAATGCACTGTGACTACAAGTCACAGTACAAACCGTACATACTGTAGCTACAAGTCACAGTACAAACCGTACATACTGTAGCTACAAGTCACAGTACATACTGTAGCTACAAGTCACAGTACAAACCGTACATACGTAGCTACAAGTCATAGTACATACGTACTACACAGTAAAACCGTACACTGTAGTCATAGTACATACATACTGGTACAGTACGTACATACTGTAACTACAAGTCATAGTACAAACCGTACATACTGTAACTACAAGTCATAGTACAAACCGTACATACTGTACCTGTATAGTACAACCGTACATACTGTACTACCATAGTACAAACCGTACATACTAGCTACAAGTCATAGTACAAACCGTACATACTGCAGCTACAAGTCATAGTACAAACCGTACACACTGTAGCTACAAGTCATAGTACAAACCGTACATACTGCAGCGCATACAGTACATAGTCACATACACGTACATAGTACAAACCGTACATACTGCAGCTACAAGTCATAGTACACACCGTACATACTGTAACTACAAGTCATAGTACAAACCGTACATACTGCAGCTACAAGTCATAGTACAAACCGTACATTTTGCAGCTACAAGTCATAGTGCAAACCGTACATACTGTAGCTACAAGTCAAAGTACAAAGCGTACAGACTGTAGCTACAAGTCATAGTACAAACCGTACACACTGTAGCTACAAACCGTACATACTGTAGCTACAAACCGTGTAGCTATACTGTAGCTACAAACCGTACATACTGTAGCTACAAACCGTACATACTGTAGCTACAAACCGCACATACTGTAGCTACAAACCGTACATACTGTAGCTACAAACCGCATATACTGTAGCTACAAACCGTACAAAACCGGTAGCTACCCGTACTGTAGCTACAAACTATACTGTAGCTACAAACCGTACATACTGTAGCTACAAACCGCATATACTGTGCTACAAACCGTACTGTAGCTACAAACCGTACATACTGTAGCTACAAACCGCATGTAGCTACAAACCGTACATACTGTAGCTACAAACCGTACATACTGTAGCTACAAACCGTACATACTGTAGCTACAAACCGTACATACTGTAGCTACAACCGTACATACTGTACAACCGTACATACTGCTAGTACTACTGTAGCTACAACCGTACATAACTGTAGCTACAGTACATACTGTACAAACCGTACATACTGTAGCTACAACCGTACATACTGTAGCTACTACTGTAGCTACACCGTACCTACAACCGTACATACTGTAGCTACAACCGTACATACTGTAGCTACAAGCCATAGTACCTTAGTACATCAAAACGTACACATTCCTAAGTTAATCGTCATTTTAAGAGGTGAACATAAACGACCATCACACTTAACGGTTGTTACCTTCTCGTTGATGAATCATTTTCTCCGCCCGCAACAACCTGCTAACGAGACTTCACCTTCCTCCTCCCTTTTAACCATCTCCAGATTCATCTTTCAAGACTGCAAAACATCTTGCACTTCTCTTGCGATAGACTGGCGGGAAATTGGATTATAAGGACCGTAATTTTCCTGCGTAAATTACATTACTTTATCGCATTCGTTTTACCTTCAAATTTCTCTCTTTCGTTCGAACTTTTTGTCTTTCTCTTGAGTTGTTTCTCCTTCTTTTATAGCTCTCTCTTGTCTCTGTTCATTTTGTGACGTGTGATTGTGTTGTCACTTTTTTTATCTTCTTAATTTTCTTAGTTTGTTATCATGTTTCCTCCTTACTCTTGTTAATTTGATTATTCTTATTCTCATTCTTGTTCATATTCGTATTATTATTATTATTATCATCATTATTATTATTGTTTTTCCTATCCCTCTTCCTCATCAACATCATCCTCTTTCTCTCCCTCCTTCTCCTCATCCTCATCCTCTTCTTGTTCCTCTTCCTCCTCATCATCACCATCCTCTTCCTCCTCCTCCTCTTCCTCTTCTTCATCATCATCCTCTTCTTATTACTCCTTCTCCTCCTCTTCCTCTCCCTCCTCATTCCTCCTTGTTACTCCTCCCCCTCTCCTCTTCCTCCTCCTCCTCCTCTCCTCCTCTCTTGCTTCTCCTCCTTCCCTCTTCTTCTTTCTCCTTCTCCTCCTAAATCTAGTAAACAGATCCATCCATCATATCTATTTTTTCGTTTCCTTTGCTCTTATTTCATTTCCCTTCTCTCCCGTCGACTTCAACATGTCTTCCTCTTCTTCCTTATCTTTGTTTTTTGCCATTTTTGCCTCTTCCGTCTCTTCCTCCCCCTGTTCTTATTCTTATTCTTTGTCTTATTGTTATTATTATTATTATTATTATTATTATTATTATTATTATTCCTCCTCCTCTCTTCTTTCTTTTCGTCTACTTCTTTCTTCTTCTTCTTTTCTTCTTTCTTCTTTCTCTTCTTCTTCTTCTTTTTTCTTCTTCTTCTTCTCCTCTTCTTCCTCCTCTTCCTCCTCCCTCCTCCTCTTTCTTTCTTATCTTACACATACTTCTAATCTCCTGTCTTCTATTTTTTTCTTTATTCCCTTCTGCATCCCATTCTTAATTCTCATTCTCTCGTTCTTATTTTCCTTATTCTTTCTTCGACATTCAGATCAAGAAGTTTGAGAAATTGCTTCCTTGTCTGTGAATTTTGTCGTCGCAAAGTTTTCTTGAAATAATTTGGTAAATGTTATTCATGTTTACATAGATATGTGCGTGTTTGTTTGTGTGTGTGTGGGTGTGTGGGGTGTTTGTTTGTGTGTGGGTGTGTGTGGTTTGTTAAGTGTGTGTGTGTGGTGTGGGTTTGTGTGTGGTGTGTCTGTGTGTGTGTTTGTTTTAAGTGGTAGGTGAGTGGTGGGTGTCTGTGTGCGTGTTTGTGTGTGTGTGTGTGTGTGTGTGCGTTTGAGCTCCCTCGCCCTCGACCTCACCCTCAACCCTCTCCCTCCCCATCCCCCTTCCCTCACCCTCAAACTCTCTCACCGTCAAACTCCCTCCCCCTCCCTCCCCCTCAACCCCACACTCCCCCACCCCTACCCTCCCCTTCCCTCCCCCTCCCCCTTCCCTTACTCTCAATCTCCCTCCCCCTCCCCTACCCTCCCCCTACCCTCACCCTCAACTCCCTCCCCCTCCCTCCCCCTCAACCCCCTACACTCCCCCCACCCTACCCTCCCTTCCCTCCCCTCCCCCTTCCCTCACCCTCAATCTCCCTCCCCCCTCCCCCTCCCCCTCCCCTACCCTCAAACTCCCTCCCCTCCCCCTCCCCCACCCTACCCTCCCCCCTACCCCCCTTCCCTCACCCTCATCTCCCCCTCCCCCCTACCCTCCCCCTCACCTGGCCGCTGACAACCTAATTAGATTTCCTCCCTGGCCGTCTCGCCCTCACCCTGTCCACTCCGCTCTCACTCGCCTTCGCCGCCTGTGGGATAGCCTCTTCTTCGCCTCCCTTCTCCGGCCTCTCACGCCATCACTGTCTTCTTCTCTCTCTCTCTCTCTCTCTCTTTTTTTCTTTTTTCTTTTTCTTCTTTCTCTTTCTTTTCTATCTTTCTCTTTCTCTTTCTCTCTTCTTCTCTTTTTTTCTCTCTCTCTCTCTAACTCTCTCTTTTTCTCTCTCTCTAAAACTGTCTTTCTCTCCCTCCCTCCCTCCCTCCCTCCCTCTCTCCCCCCTCTTATTCCCTCCTTCCCTCCCTCCATCCCTTCCTCCCTCCTTCCCCCCTCCCTCCTCCTTCTTATTCCCTTCCTTCCCTCCCTCCCTCCTTCCCTCCTCCTCCCCCTCATTCCTTCCCTCCCTCCCTCCCTCCTCCCTCCTTCTTATTCCCTTCCCTCCTCACATCCCCATCCCTTCCTCACTTGAGAGGAGGAGAGCCAGCTGACTAATGCATGGAGGCGCCGTTTCGGAATCACCAATTGGATACGGTCAACCCTTTCTTCACTTTGTGTTTTTGAGACGTCGTCGTGGGCGTGGCGGTTGGAAATAGAACTACGGATTCTTTTTTTTTGGGGGGGGTGGGGGGTGGGGGAGGTGGTGGGGGGGAACCGTTTGGCTTTTTTTTGGCCTTTTATTCTATTTTTTTGGTTCTTTCTTTCTCTTTCTGTGTCTGGCTCTGTTTGTCTCTCGTTCTTTCTTTTTTCTCTCGTTCTTTTTCTCTTTCTCTTTCTTTCTTCCTCTCTTTCTTTCTTTCTCTCTCTCTCTCTCTCTCTCTCTCTCTCTCTCTCTCTCTCTCTCTCTCTCTCTCTCCTCTCTCTCTCTCTCTCTCTCTCTCTCTCTCTCTCTCCGTAAACTTTTTTTTCTCTTTTTTAATAACTTTCTTTTTCGTAATTATGTATATATCTATTTTGTGTGTTTGTTCCAGTGAATTTTTATCCTCTTTTTCTTCTTCCTTTTTTCACTATCATATGTCCTTTCTCTTTGCATTCAATCGCTTCCACAAAATTTCAACCTTTTTTCATCTTCAAAGTTAGAAGTTGTTCCCACGAGTTAAAAAAAAAAAAAAAAAAAAAGTGGAGGGGAGGAGAGAGGGAGAAGGGAAGAGGGTGGGAGAGGGAGAAGGAGGGAAAGGAAGAGAGGGGTGAGGGGTCGGGAAGTGATGGGGAAGGGAGAAGGAGAGGAAGAAGAAGGAAAGGGAGAGGGAAGGTGAGTGGGGGACGGGGTGGGGAGAGGGAGAAGGAGAGGGAGAAGGGAGAGTGGGGAGAGGGAGAAGGAAGGAAGGAGAAGGGGTGTGAGGGGCGGGGGTGGGGGAGGGGAGAGGAGAAGGAGAGACAGGGAGGGAGAGGAAGAGAGAAGGGGAGTGAGGGGACGGGAAGAAGAAGAGGGAGTGGGAGAAGAAAGGAGAGTGGGAGAGGGAGAAGGAGAGGAAAAAAGAAGTGGAATTGGGGGACGGGAAGAAAAAAGAAGAAAAGAAGAGAAAGCGGAGAGGAAGAGGAAGGGGGAGAAGTATGGAAGGGAGAGGGGGAGGGAGAGAAGGTGTCACAATTTCAACGAAAACAAGGGAGCAATAAAAAAAATATATATATAATAAACTTTTTGTCAAATACATTACG
>NW_020869954.1:62500-122500 GCF_003789085.1 Penaeus vannamei | reverse complement strand
TATAGGTTCAATGGGTATCAATAGAAGAAGGGGGGGGGAATGTTCAACGATACCATGCAGGTTCAATGGGTATCAGTAAAAAGAAGGGGGGGGGATGTTCAACCGATACCATGCAGGTTCAATGGGTATCAGTAAAAGAAGGGGAGGGGGAATGTTCAACTGATACCGTATTTCAACAATAGAAGAAGGGGGGGAATGTTCAACCGATACCATGCAGGTTTCAATGGGTATCAATAGAAGAAAGGGGGGGGGATGTTCAACTGATACCGTACAGGTTCAATGGGTATCAATAGAAGAAGGGGGGGGGGGGAAATGTTCAACCGATGCCATACAGGTTCAGTGGGTATCAGTAAAAGAAGGGGGGGTTCTCACTAGGACCGTACTAGCCACTGACTATTAACCTTCTCACCTGCTTGGATAACGAAAATAAATTT
Organism: Penaeus vannamei; assembly: GCF_003789085.1. NCBI lineage: Eukaryota > Metazoa > Arthropoda > Malacostraca > Decapoda > Penaeidae > Penaeus > Penaeus vannamei. The sequence continues at coordinate 122,066 of NW_020869954.1, read as the reverse complement.
TTTACCGTTAGATCGAGTCTTTGTCGTGGAGAATACAGTATATACATCAGTAGCGGTGTTGTATTATTCCATCAAGCGAGTATGTTGTTGTTGTTGTTTTTTGTTTGTTTGTTTTTTTTTTGTCAGGAAGGACCAACGTGCCTGTATACCGTGTATATGCTAATATGCAGATTAAGGTGGCTCTTTGTGGTGCGGGACAGCTGGAAATAGTCGAGATGCTGCGCCAGAATGTCGGGAGTGTAAGTGGATAATGTGGCTCGAAGAAAGTGGAAGAAAGTGGAAGAAAGGGGAAGAAAGGGGAGAAGAGAGAAGGGGTGGATGATGACGATGATGGTGGTGATTACAGTGTCAATGATTATGAAATATGGATAATGTGGCTCAAAGAAAGTGGAAGAATGGGGAAGAAAGGGGAAGAAAGGGGAGGAAAGAGGAGGAAAGTGGAAGAAAGAGGAGGAAAGAGAGAGGGTTTGATGATGACGATGATGGTGGTGATAACAGTGCCAATGATTATGAAAATAGATAAATAAATGTGAAGACAAAAATGGGAAGACTGACTTCTCGAGTGAATGAAGGTTTTGCAACAAAGGTTTTGTATATAGTATACCTAGTCTTGGCCGTGTGTTGCATGAGAGAGTGGCATGCTTCTCAAACCTCAACATATCCCATTTTTTTTAGCAATGGCACAAAATATTTCCCCGTATTTAGAGAATAGGGATAAGCAAGATCTATTATAAGTAGAGGTCTATATATATAGTAGACCTTGGAGATAAGAGCTATAGGTACGGTTATTCGTACGTCTCTATACGACTACGTAATGAATGTTTTTTAGCGAATAACTTGACCTGCAACTTGCATACGTTGCAGCTGCCGGAGGAGAGGACCCCCCGCCCCCCCCTCCCCCACGTCGGCCTGAATCCTCCCAACATACATTCGGGGCGACTCAATGGAACGGCGGAAAGCACAACTCCCCCCGCATATTGGGCCGGAGTTCAGCATAGCCCCAGTGCCAACATGCGCATGATGTGGCTCCGGGGGGCCCGCCGTGCCCTCTGCCTGCCAGCGGCGGGTCACTTGTTATTCCCGGGGGAGCGCGGGGAAGCCCCATGAATTTTACACGAGTTCTGTAGGAAGCGGCGAGGTATCCGGAGGAGGGGCGGCGGCGGCTGGCAGGATCCGGCCTCCGCCAGCAGGAGGCTCGTGGCCGGGCAGCAGAAGCCTCTGCCCTGCTCCTGCTGCGCCTGCGAGGGAGAAAACTCCGGCGGTATTGCGGCCTCCCCGGGGCGGGGACGCTCGCCGCTTTCGGGGCCAATTAGACGCCCGCCCGCAGGCCGTCTTGCCGTTCTGCCTCCCAGCGCCCTGCCAGATGCGCGGCGGCTCCGTCCTGGTGGCTCCCTCGTGTGGGTCCCTCGTGTGGCTCCTTCGCTGTGGCTCCTTCTTTGCGGGCCCCTCGCGATACGCCTCCGTGGAGACTCCCTCGACGTGGCTCCCTGGCTCCCTCAACGTGGCTTCCTTAACGTGGCTCCCTAGGGCTCCCTCAACGCGGCTCCCTCGACGCGGCTCCCTCGACGCGGCTCCCTTAACCTGGCTCCCTCGACGTGGCTCCCTTAACGTGGCTCCCTCGACGTGGCTCCCTCGACGCGGCTCCCTTAACCTGGCTCCCTCGACGTGGCTCCCTCGACGTGGCTCCCTCGTTGGCTCCCTTAACGTGGCTCCTCGACGTGGCTCCCTCGACGTGGCTCCCTCGACGTGGCTCCCTTAACGTGGCTCCCTTAACGTGGCTCCCTCGACGTGGCTTCCTCGACGCGGCTCCCTCAACGTGGCTCCCTCGACGTGGCTCTCTCGACGTGGCTCCCCGCGCTCGGCCCCACGCAAGCACCGCCCCCCGCCCCCTCCCCCGGACGCGACCCCGAGGTGGATGGGTGGGGGGGGCGCGGAGCCACGTGATCGGAGGCAATAACATTGGGGCGCCGTGACACAAGTGGCTGCAATAACCAGCGCCACCTGCGGGATTATTCACGCGACGGGACCATATTCCGTCGCCAAAAAAGGAGGGGTTGTCGGTTCGATTCCAGGTGAGGGCTTCGTGGGCGCTGCGAGGGCTGGGACGGGGCGAAAGGAGCCGTGGTTTTTTCTTCTTCTTTTCTTTCTTTATAAGATTTAATTTCTTATCTTTGTCGTATTATCTTTATTGTTTTTTTGTTTTCTTTCTTTCTTTATATTATGAATTATCTTCTCTTTGTGATATGATCTTTTTCTGTTTTCTTTCTTTCTTTCTTATTTTCTTTCTTTATTAAATCGATTTTCTTATCTTTGTGATATTATTTTTTCTTTCTTTCTTTCTTATTTTCTTTCTTGATATAATTGATTTTCTTCTCTTTGTGATATTATCTTTTCTGTTTTTTCTTTCTTTCTTTTCTTTATATTATGAATTTTCTTCTTTTTGTGATATCATCTTTTCTGTTTTCTTTCTTTCTTTCTTTTTCTTTGTTATCAATTTTCTTCTTTTTGTGAAATCATCTTTCTGTTTTCTTTCTTTCTTTCTTTTCTTTATATTATGAATTTTCTTCTTTTTGTGATATTATCTTTTCTGTTTTCTTTCTTTCTTTCTTTCTTTATATTATGAATTTTCTTCTCTTTGTCGTATCATCTTTTTTCTGTTCTTCCTTTTCATAGCATCGGAATTCTTCTTCTTCCCTTTATGATATCGGTTTTCTTAATAATACTTTCATATTTTCTTTTTTTTTTCATAATTCAGGTTTTCTTCTTTTCTTTGAAATATCTGTTTTCTTTCTTGGTCTTTTTTCATAACTGGTTTTCTTCATGTTAGACTCTTTTCTTGTTTTCTTCACAATACCTGGTTTTCATAATGCTAGAGTTTCCTTCGTTTTTCATAACACCAGTTTTGTTTTTCTTCTTCTTTTCATAGTTCTAGGTTTTCTTCAGCTTCTCCTTATGATATCAGGTTTTCTTGTTTTCTTCACAAGGCCAGGGTCTCTTCTTCTTTTCATAACACCAGATGTCCTTCTTTTCTTCATAACACCAGGGTTTCTTCTTCTCATAAGTCCAGGTTATTTTCTCTTCATAACACCAGGTTTTCTTCTCCTTATAACATCAGCTTTTCTCCTTTTCACAACATCAGGCATTGTGCAATCTACAACACCAGGTTTCCTTCTCTTCATAAAACCATGTTTTCTTCCTTTCAGAACATCAGCTTTTCTCCTTTTCACAACATCAGGTATTGTGCAATCTACAACACCAGGTTTCCTTCTCTTCATAAAACCATGTTTTCTTCCTTTCACAACATCAGGTTTTCTTCAATTCACAACATCAGGTTTTCTTCAATTCACAACACCAGATTTCCTTCTCTTCATAAAACCAGGTTTACTTCTCTTCACAACATTATGTTTTCTTTTCTTCATACCAGGTTTACTTCTCTTCACAACATCAGCTTTTCTCCTTTTCACAACATCAGGTTTTCTTCAATTCACAACATCAGGTTTTCTTCAATTCACAACACCAGATTTCCTTCTCTTCATAAAACCAGGTTTATTTCTCTTCACAACTTTATGTCTTCTTCTCTTAAAATACCAGGTATTCCTCTCCTTTTCACAACACCAGGTTTTCTTCAATTCACAACACCAGGTATTGCGCAATCCCAGCAAGAATATCCTTGGCAAACATGTGAATGACTATTTAAACGCTTCTGCGACAGCCCTTTCGAATTGTCCTTTCCCTGGGTCACCAATATCCCCCCCGCATTTGACAGTCCCGCCTCGCTTGACCTTTCAATCCCGGAATGACCTGACCTGACCTGACCTGCCAATCAAGCCCGTGGAAGAGACAAAGCCAATAGGACGTGTAGTGTGTAGCCCGAGCATAACGGAAAGACATAACGAGGTGTTTCTATGACATGTAGGAAGAAGGACAGACAGACGCTTAAACAGAGACGTGAGATGACGTCATGGGGGGTGGGGGGAGATGACGTCATGGGGTGGGGGGACGTCATGGGGGGGATGGGGGGGGGGGGGGGAGCGAGGGAAGGGGGAGGGAACGCCAAGAGACGTTGCGTGAACGTATCATTCGCCGCACTGAAGGAACGGGGATCCTGACGTTGAATATAACATGGACGTAATTTTGGGGGGGGGCGCTGCCGGACTGCCCCAAGCCCCGCGCACGGTTTTAAAGGCGATGGGATCGTCAGAGAGGCCTGGGTTGAGGTGGTCCGGGGGGGGGGGGGAGAGCAGGGGCAGAGGGGAGAAGGGAAAGGGGGTGGGGGGGGAGGGGGGTGGTCTCGTAGTAGCACAATAGTAGTCGTGGCAGCGGTCGTTGCGGCCTCGGCGATCGTGCAGGGGGGAGGGGAGGAGGAGGGGAAGGAGGGGGAGGGGTGACGAGGAGGGGTCGTGGCAGCGTGGGGTGCGTGGTGGTCGTAGGGGAAAGGCATGAATGAGAATGGAAATCTTCACAATACAAGAGATGTAAATACGTCCCTTGTATTGTGAAGATATTCATTCTCATTCATACTTTTTTTATACATGTGTCAACATGAATACGGTTCTTGGCGGTCGAGAGAGAAGAGAGAGAGAGAGAGAGAGAGAGAGAGAGAGAGAGAGAGAGAGAGAGAGAGAGAGAGAGAGAGAGAGAGAGAGAGAGAGAGAGAGAGAGAGAGAGAGAGAGAGAGAGAGACAGAGAGAGACAGAGAGAGACAGAGAGAGAGAGAGAGAGAGAGAGAGAGAGAGAGAGAGAGAGAGACAGACACAGACAGACAGACAGACAGACAGACAGACAGACAGACAGACAGACAGACAGACAGACAGACAGACAGACAGACAGACAGACAGACAGAGACAGACAGACAGACAACCAGAGAAAGCCATGATATTTCCAAACGGCTAAAACAATGACTTCACAAAGAGTTGCCAATCCTGGATCGTACAGCCGCTACAACCATCATCCCGTTTCTTTCTCTCTCTCTCTATGCTGCCGATACGACTACGACATATAAAACCCAACACACACTACAACACCGTCATCAAACACCATCCCTCCCCCCCCTTCGACACGTTCACAATCCTCCCCATCTACCTCGTGCCATCCCACTCACACCATCAACACCATCCCCCCCCCTTTCGCACGTTCACAATCCCTCCCATCTACCTCGTGCCATCCCACTCACACCATCAACATCCCCCCCCCCTTTCGCCACGTTCAATCCCTCCCCATCTACCTCGTGCCATCCCACTCACACCATCAACACCATCCCCCCCCCCTTTCGACGCGTTCACAATCCCTCCCCATCTACCTCGTGCCATCCCACTCACACCATCAACACCATCCCCCCCCCTTTCGCCACGTTCACAATCCCTCCCCATCTACCTCGTGCCATCCCACTCACACCATCAACACATCCCCCCCCCCCTTTCGACACGTTCACAATCCCTCCCCATCTACCTCGTGCCATCCCACTCACACCATCAACACCATCCCCCCCCCCCTTTCGCCACGTTCACAATCCCTCCCCATCTACCTCGTGCCATCCCACTCACACCATCAACACCATCCCCCCCCCCTTTCGCCACGTTCACATCCCTCCCCATCTACCTCGTGCCATCCACTCACACCATCAACACCATCCCCCCCCCCCTTTCGCCACGTTCACAATCCCTCCCCATCTACCTCGTGCCATCCCACTCACACCATCAACACATCCCCCCCCCCCTTTCGACACGTTCACAATCCCTCCCCATCTACCTCGTGCCATCCCACTCACACCATCAACACCATCCCCCCCCCCTTTCGACACGTTCACAATCCCTCCCCATCTACCTCGTGCCATCCCACTCACACCATCAACACCATCCCCCCCCCTTTCGACACGTTCACAATCCCTCCCCATCTACCTCGTGCCATCAACACCATCCCACTTCACAATCCCTCCCCATCTACCTCGTGCCATCCCACTCACACCATCAACACCATCCCCCCCCCCCCTTTCGCCACGTTCACAATCCCTCCCCATCTACTTCTTGTTCATAAAGAACTTCTGGAAGCGACGGTGTTGGTACTGTCAATGGAGGATTTGTTCAGTATTGTTCATATTATGCTTCATCATCGCCTCCGACTACTATCTGGACACCCGATTTCATGATAATGTGTGAATGTGATGACTGTAATGTTAGTGATAAATGTTGGTGTTGTGATAAGGGAGAGGGTATTCGTATCTGTAATTCTTGTTATGTGTAGTTATGTTTGTTATGTGAAGTTATTGTTTGTTATGTGTAGTTATTGTTTATGTGTAGTTATTGTTTGTTATGTGGAGTTATTGTACATATTTGAAGTTAGAGGTGGTGTTTGTGGTGTTTTTATAAAATAAGGATGATGATGATGGTGATAGTAATGACAAAAGAACAGCAATAAATTATAATAATGTTAACAAGAATGATAATGATGATAATGATAGTACTCTCAATCATAATAATAATAACAATAATAATAATATAAAAAATAATGATAACAAAAAATGATGATGATAAAACAATAACAATAATGACAACAATAAAAACAAAGAAAGGACCAAAAATAACGAAGAGAAACACAGAGACAGCGCAGCGGGACATCACACAACACCATACCCAATATGGTGCGGATACAGTGCCACCGCCTGGCACGAGATAACGGAATTGTCTTTCCCGCCTGCAAATGCAACTCGATCAATAAACGATCCAAAAGATTGCAAGAAAGCGGCCGTTCCGATGGAGTAAAGAAAAGAAGAAAAAATGGAGGGATAAAAAAAGGGGATAAGAAGAAAAAAAAAATGGAGATTTGGAGGAAGGGACAATTGAGTCCTTACCTGTTTCATGGCATTCTCAGCTTTAATAACACGAGACTGCTTCTAACAACGACAGCAAGAGGCAGTTATCCCCCCCGAATTAACTGCGCTTCGGATCGGGGCTTCCAGGCTTCGCAGTTTCGGAGCTTCGGGGCTTCGAGGCTTCGCAGTTTCGGAGCTTCGGGGCTTCGCTCGGGTGCGCATTGAGAGAGTAAGGCTCTGGCTATTCGGACCTTCAGTGTTTCGCCGGTTTAGGAACTTGAGATTTCGGTTGATTGACTTTTTTCGGGATTTGGGGATTCGGAGATTCAGAGATTCGCCACTTTAAGGGAAAACGAGATTTGTGATTTCGTTGGTTAGGGAATTTGGGCTTCGTTTTTTTAGGGATTCGGGGCATGTGAGTCGAAGCTTCGGAGTTCAGGTCTTTCGAAGCCGCCGCACAGTCGTCTCCCCTCCAGGTGCCGGCCTCGGGCGCTGATGGAAGCCAATGTTGGCCTTTCCCTTCCCGATATTAAGGCATGCTTCCATTTTCCGTTTTTTTTTGTTCATGTTCCTCTTCTCTTGTTCCTTTTCAACCTCCTTTTCGTTATTTTTTCTTCCTCTTGCCTCTCTTCTTCCTCCCCTTTCGTCTCCTTCCTTGTCTTGCCTCCCTTTCGTTATTTTTCTCCTCCTGCTCTCTCTTCCTCCCCTTTCGTCTCCTTCCTTGTCTCTTTTCGTTATTTTTCTCTCCTGCCTCTCGTCTCCTTCCTGTCTCTTGCCTCCCTTTCGTTATTTTTCTCATTTTTCTCCCTCCTGCCTCTCTTCTCTCTCGTCTCCTTCCTTGTCTCATTTCTCCCTCCTGCCTGTCTCCTTCCTTGTCTCTCGCCTCCCTCTCCTCCTCTTTCCCATTCCCCAAACTCCCTGGCTCCCTTGCCTCCGCCCCCTCCCCCCCCCTCCCCTCCCTCCCCTCGCCCCCCTGACGGAAATCTTCTAAATCAGCATAACAAAATCGCCCATCATAGGTGGGATTTCCCGGCCGAGCCTCCAGGCCCCGCGCGCAATGGATCCCCGGATAAAACGTTTACTTACCTCCCTTATGCCGCGCTGTTCTCCGGGCTTATTTATTCTGGCGTTCCTTTCTCCTGATTTTTCTCTCTTGGGGCGAGCGAGCACGTGCGCACATACACACACACACGCACACGCACATACTCATACACATACGCATACACACACGCACGGACACGCACACACACACACATCACACACACACACACACACACACACACACACACACAACATACACACATACACAACACACACACACACACACACACACACACACACACACGTACACGCACACACACAAATACACAAAACACTACACAACCATACAATAGGTACACATATACACATGCTCAACGTGAACACTGCGTATCAGGCAATCTATCTGTCTGGCGAAAAAAACTATGTCTTTGTCTGCCTGTCCGTCTCTTCCTCTTTACACATACACAGCACATTCATATGTTTGTCTCAGTGCACCCAATCTATCCAAAGCCTGGGTGGATAACCTGTGTCCAGCGAACTCCATACCTCCGCTGTAGAATATTCCTCTCACCTCATACAATTTCAGAGACTATCTATCTTACTCGCTTCGTATGAACCGCTGCAACAGGCAGGGTAAACTCCAGCGTTGTTGGATGCATCTCAATTGCAGAGACTCTGACAGTCCCATGAAGAAGTACAATAATATATATAGGCATTATGGCGATATATACTTTACTGGTCCAAGAGAATCTTATTGGGGTATACATATATACATATATGTGTGTGTTTATAGGCATATATATATACATATGATACACACATATACATGATATAACATTATAACATCAACAGACATAATAGTTTTTTTAAGAAAACGCGTTTCTGTCACGCAAACCAAATGGTTTTTAAACTTTGCCAAACGCCAAGCAGAAGGAAAAAAAACTGTTCTATTTAGTAGCGCAGGAGTCACATTTGATCCGCTTTGTTTGATTAAAAAGGAATGAAATGTTATTGCATTTTACACTGATCCAATTTTCCGACCGTTCAGTGGGTTGAAAAAATAAATAAATGAACAAATGATAATAATAATAGTAGTTTTCACAGTCCTCATGGCGGGGCCGTTATTCCTAGCACAACAAGAATCCTCTTAAGCACTTCCGAGAGGCTCCTAAAGGAATGGAAGCGTTGCATGTTGCTCATTATGTCATGTTCCGTGAAGTGAGCGTCGGCTGAAGTGAGGCCAGACCTGCACGTCCCCCCCTCCTCTTGTTAAGCTTTCCCATTTTCTGTCTTACACGCTTTGTCAAGGAAAATGGCTCGATTACAACGGCTGGAACTTACGCGGAGACCATGCTTGCTCAACAAATAGTGTATTTAAACACGGTGCTTGGGAATTCTCACTCGTGTCGTCCAGGAAAATTAGATCTTGATACGTTTCGTCAACATAAAGCGTTCTCTGAGCCCTGTGTAAATCCAGTGGCTCGAGGGAGGCGGGGGTATGCGTTCAAACACACACACACACACACACACACACACACACACACACACACACACACACACACACACACACACACACACACACACACACACACACACACACACACACCACACACGCACACACACACACACACACACACACAAGCACCATCGATTGGAACTCCCGAGCCCACCTTCGTTTCCACATTAGTTCCCTGAATTAATCATTTACAAACCGTTCTTCGGGAAAAGGTTTGTTTACACGGTCGAGTCTCGGTGGAAGGTTCGAAGCTTCAAAGGCCTACCCGTATTTAGTTCACGTTGGCCGACCTTTTCTCTATTTACATTATAAGGGCCACGTCTTGAATAGCGTTTATCTCCCGCGTTCTATCAGCGGAGCGAACAATGAATACGTAAGTAGGCCCATTGCAGATAAACAAAAGCTTTGGGATTCGAGAAAAAAAAATGGAATGGTTGGTCGCAGTTTGAGTTTTTGTTTACCGGATTTCTCCCGCGACTTTTTTTTTTTTTCTTTCTTTCTTTTTTTTTTTGTCAGCGGCTGTGTTTGCATATACTTATTACATAAACATACGCTCAGGTCTATGTTGCAATTATTGATACATATATTGTAAACATTAATAAACTACGGTACGAAAAAAATATCATTTCATCTACTTCCCCTTTTCATGAAAATCCTGCCCATGGTTCTCATCTATTAACCTTGTTTATTAGTGCATTTCAAATGTGTACCCAACTCTTTTTAGCTTTAAAGTCGCCTGTGTGTCTTGTTTTCCATTTAGAATAACGGTTAACTTATTTCTAGCATTTAGGAGCCTCGATCTGTGAGTGTTAGTACCGCGTCTCGATCCCCATTTTAACATTGGCGTATTACACTTAAACGTATGCGTAAATACACACGCGCAAAAAGTGTATTTTCCTCTTTATATATGCATATACTCATTCATTCACGTTTCATTCCCATTCATTCACCTGCTTATCAGTGCACCCATTCATACCTTCCTAATTACAGATACTGGTAATACGAAATTTATTGCGATAGATAAGGACTATAAACAAGATATCGCCATTGGTGGCAAAATCCGAACATGCGCAAACAATCATTAATTTTTCATACACGCACACACACACACACGCACACACACACACACACACACACACACACACACACACACACACACACACACACACACACACACACACACACACACACACACACACACACACACACACACACACACACACACACACACACACACACACACGTACAGGCAACCAGAAAGGACAAGAATGTACCCCACAGCTACTCCAGGTAACCTCGTCTCCTTCAATGAAAAAAGAACTAAAACAACGGTTAACACTCGAGAGCGGTGTTGTCGGTCCCGCTCCAGGCAACCAGAAAGGACAAGAATGTACCCCACAGCTACTCCTCCAGGTAACCTCGTCTCCGAGGACGACCATCACGCCGGAGGACCTGTCAACAGATCGGTCCTAACAACGACTAGACTTATCTGTCTCTAATATCCGGAGTGCAAGTGCAAAGAGGGCTTACCGCTATGTCGTCTGTTGCAAGGGTTAAAAAGGCGAGGTAAGGGAGAGATGGAAAATAGAGATTAAAAAGTAATGTTGTCGGTTGCATGGGCTAAAAAAGGGAGGGAAGGGAGAGAGAGGTGGAAAATGGGGTTTAAAAAGTAATATTGTCTATTGCATAGGTTAAAAAGGCGGGGAAAGGGAGAGATGGAAAATAGAGATTAAAAAGTAATGTTGTCGGTTGCATGGGCTAAAAAAGGGAGGGAAGGGAGAGAGAGGTGGAAAATAGAGTTTAAAGAGTAATATTGTCTATTGCATAGGTTAAAAAGGCGGGGAAAGGGAGAGATGGAAAATAAGAGTTTAAAAAGTAATGTTGTCGGTTGCATGAGCTAAAAAAGGGAGGGAAGGGAGAGAGAGGTGGAAAATGGAGTTTAAAAAGTAATGTCGTCTAGTGCAAGGGTAAAAAAAGGGAGGGAAGGGAGAGATGGAAAATAGAGATTAAAAAGTAATGTTGTCGGTTGCATGAGCTAAAAATGGGAGGAAAGGGAGAGAGAATGAAAAAAAAGTTTTTAAAAGTCGTAATGTCGATTGCATAAGCTAAAAAGGGGGAAGGGAGAGAGGTGGGGAAAAAAAAGTTGAAAAAAATCGTCGTTATCTGTTGCACAAGTTTTAAATGGGGGGAAGGGAGAGAGACGGAAACAAATTTAAAAATCGCAATGCTGATATTGTCTCATCAGTGAAATGAATCTGGGTGACCATTATACCGGAAGATATTCGCTCACGGAAGTCAAATGGTACAATTCCGCTCAGCTGAATGAATCCCCGTCGTTGCACGCAGTTCGCAGTAGCCAATTAAACGGCTAGGATCGAAGAACCATCTGCGAATATATTCCCACTAATTAACCGAAAACGAACTCATTCTCGCAGATCCGCTCGAATTAAACGCATTTAGACGTGGTGCCAGGAATAACCCGCTGTGACCCGTGACTCGACCCTGAGGAAGCCCACGACGGATCGGAAAATAAACATGGAGGGCAGTCCATTGTCGTTCCTCCCTCGCCGCCCACACGCCCGCAAGCATCTCGACCGAGGGCGCAGCGAACGAGCGGCAGGAGCCCATCGGCCGGCGTGGCACCTCCTTCCCCCAGACAGAGTGCCAGGCTTAATATTCGCGGCGGCCGTTCCGTCGAGCCACCCGCGCGGCCTCGACGTCGCGGCGGGGGACGGGACAACTCTCTCGGAAAAGCTGCAACTTTGCGACACTGCTGTTCGCCGCGAGTTTACAACTGCCTCGACGTCGCGTTACTGGCGCAGACAGGGCACTCTAATCCCGTAATGTGGGAGTGCAGGCCTGCCGCACTCGCTCGCCATCAGCCGAGCCGGGGGCGCCACCGAGCGGAGTGCCACCTCGGCCGGGGGGGGCGGGGGGGTAACGGGCAGGAGGGTGTAAAGGATCCTTGGCCGGGGTGTTTACAGAGAGAGAGAGAGAGAGAGAGAGAGAGAGGGAGAGAGAGAGAGAGAGGTGGGGGAGGGGGGATGGGAGAAAGAGAGATAGAGAGAGAGGATTGAGGATGGGAAAGAGATAGAGAGAGAGAGAGGAGCGAGGATGGGAAAGAGAGCGAGAGAGAGAGAAAGAGATAGAGAGAGAGAGAGGGAGGATGGGAGAGAGAGAAAAAAGAGAAAGAGAGATAGAGAGAGAGACTTATAGGGATCCTCGGCTCAGATGCTATGAGAGATTCCCGTCCAGGAGGTAAAGTAGACGTCACCACCGGACTCCGGCCTGGGCGCTGGACACGACCCGGCCAGGAGGCGGCGCCGACGGCCAGAGCATCCCGTAACAAGACATCCTCGTCGTCTTGAGAGAGTAATGAGAGGACCACGAGGAAAAGGGTCGCAGCGAGGGGCCCTCAGCCGAGACATGGCAGAAGAGACTCGACCGGCGTGTAGAGGGGCTCCGGGCGAGGGGAACTAAGGGCTCGGGGGCCCCGGCAGGAGGGAGGGAGGGGGGGGGGGGGCGAGCCAAGAGGCCCTTACGCCCTGAAGAGGCCCTCGGACTACCTTTTACGACGGGACTAAGGGGCGCGCGAGGCGATGATCACCCCGGCAGGAGGAGGAGCGCCTGACGGAGGGGAGGAGGAGGAGGGCGAGGCGGAGGGTAAGGGGGCGGGGTGGAGGAGGAGGAGGAGGGGGCGGGATGAGGGGGAGGGGGAGGGCGGATGGATGGATGGGGGGGGGAGGAGTGCCTGAGGAGGAGGAGGGCGAGGTGGAGGAGGAGGGGGCGAGGCGGAGGAGGTGGGGGAGGGGGCGGGGTGTGAGTCAAAGCGAGGGGGGGGGGAGGGGAAGGGCACGGTGAACAGAGGCGAGGCTGTTAAAAAGGTGCGCCTTAAACACAACCGAGCATTACAGCATGTAGTACACACACAAACATATATAATGATATATGTATATATATATAATTATATATATATATATATATATATATATATATATATATATATGTGTGATGATGTGTGTGTGTGTGTGTGTTGTACACATATCAAACATACACATATATAATATAGATATATAGATAGATAGATAGAAACATATATATACATAGATATACATACACACAAGCACACATATATGATATATATACTAAATATTCTTTATATACCATATATATTCTATATGTACTGCATACTGTATACTAGTATCTAATCTCGCTAGTTAACTATTAAAGGGCTAATCCTTTTTTATCCTCCCCCCCCCAAAAAAAAAAAAAAAAATCCAGCCAAATCATTCTTTTTTGTTAACGAAAAGGGAAACAAAAACGAAAAAAAATAGATAAATAAAAATAATAAACACGAACGAGAATTATTACGACATCTGACCATCCTTCCCCCTTCTTAAGCTCGCTGTGTACCTTCCTCATCCTTGGACACACAGCTACACCTGATCCTCTTCCCCTCCTTCCCTCTTCTTCTTGGTTCTCTCCCTTCCCCTCTCTTCTCCCCCTGGTTCTCTCCCTCTCTTCCCTCTCTTCTCCCCCCTCCTTCCCTCTCTTCCCCCCTGGTTCTCCTTCCTTCTTCCCTCTCTCTTCTCCCCCCTGGTTTCTTCCCTCTCTCCCTCCTGGTTCTCCTTCCCCTCTCTTCTCCCCTGGTTCTCTTCCCCTCTCTCTCCCCCCTGGTTCTCCCTCTCTTCTCTCTCCCCTGGTTCTCTCCCTCCCTCTCTTCTCCCCCTGGTTCTCCCTTCCCCTCTCTTTCCCCCCTCTCCCCTTTCTCCCCCTGGTTCTCCTTCCCCCTCTTCTCCTGGTTCTCCCTTCCCTCTCTTCTCCCCCTGGTTCTCCCTTCCCTCTCTCTCCCCTGGTTCTCCTTCCCTCTTCTCCCCTGGTTCTCCTTCCCTCTCTTCCCCTGGTTCTCCCCTCTCTTCTCCCCCCTGGTTCTCCCTTCCCCTCTCTTCTCCCCCCTGGTTCTCCCTTCCCCTCTCTTCTCCCCTGGTTTCCTTCCCTCTCTTCTCTCCCTGGTTTCCCCTTCCCCCTCTCCCCCTGGTTCTCCTTTCCCCCCCTCTTTCTCCCCCCTGGTTCTCCTCTCCTCTCCCCTCTCTTCTCCCCCCTGGTTCCCTTCCCTCTTTTCTCCCCCCTGGTTTCTCCTTCCCCTCCTTCCCCTCTCTTCTCCCCCCTCTTCTCCCTGGTTCTCCTTCCCCTCTCGCCTTCCCTCCTCCTCTCTTCTCCCTCTTCCCCTCCTCTCCCCACACTGATCTGTAGTTTGTGTTCCCTCAGTGGACTAACCCTCCTTTTTTTCCCTTTCCCCTCTTTATTACGTGTCTCTATCCCTATTTTTTATCACTGTGTTTCCCATTCAGAATGTTTATCTGACATCCTACAATTTTTTTTTTTTTTTTCTTTTTTTTAGATCTGGGTGTGTGTGTGTGTTTTCTTTCATAAACTTTAGTGTACTCCGTCGATGTGTAAAAAGAGATTGAATCGGATTAATCTAAATAAACTATGAGTCACTCTTTCAATTAATCGAGGAGTGATCTTTTCTCTCTCTCTCTCTCTCTCTCTTTCTCTTCTCTTCTCTTTTTCTCGCTCTTCTCTCTCTCTCTCTCTCTCTCTCTCTCTCTCTCTCTCTTTCTTTCTCTCTTCTCTTCTCTCTCTCTTCTCTTCTCTTTCTCTTCCTCTCTCTTCGCCTCTCTCATCTCTCTCTCTCTCTCTTCTCTCCTCTCTCTCTCTCTCTCTCTCTCCCTCTCCTCTCTCTCTCTCTCTCTCTCTCTTCTCTCTCTCTCCCTCTCCTCTCCTTCTCCTCTCCCTCTTCTCTCTTCTCCTCCTCCTCCCCTCCTCTTCCCAAGGGATACATCATTCATCATTCATCATCATCAGTTTGCCTTCTTGGCCGGCTGGATTCTCTCATTAAATTGATTCGATTCAATATCATGTGATTGGGGAGTAAACGGGGAAGACTTGATTTATACTTGACTAAATGCGTCCTTGGAGGGACTGTGTGCTACGCCATCCGAAATGACATATCAGAGATGCATATGAGTTTGTGTGTGTGTGTGTGTGTGTGTGTGTGTGTGTGTGTGTGTGTGTGTGGGAGAGAGAGAGGAGGGAGGGAGGGAGGAGGGGGAGGGAGGGAGGAGAGAGAGAGAGAGAGAGAGAGAGAGAGAGAGAGAGAGAGAGAGAGAGAGAGAGAGAGAGTGTGTTGTTGTGTGTATTTGTGTGTGTGTGTGTGATGTGTGTGTGTGTGTGTGTGTTGTGTGTGTGTGTGTGTGTGCGTGTGTGTGTGTGTGTGTGTGTGTGCGTATGTGTGTGTCTGTGCGTGTGGATATACGCGTTCGTATGCATATACGCGTACATTTATATATGAGCGTTTGTGTGCGCGTGCTTGTGAACAGCACATCCCCTCAGACACTCTGAAATACAACGATATTATCAGCCTTCCGTAAACCGCACCAGTCCTATATTTAGACGCTCACCAACCGCCACCACACTATGTATAATTTCAGTCGAATTGGTTTCCTCATTAATGATAATGGTGACGATTCCAGCTGTCCCATGTCCCTTTCTCTCGCAAATAACGTTGTCAGTGTGATGATACCGATACGGGTCAGTGCGTGATATAATGATGATTGTGTGAATAAGAATGATATTAATAATGATGATGATAGTAATAATAGCAATAATAAAAATGGTAATAATAATAATAACGGTAAATGATAATGATAATAATGATAATAAAATAAGTGACAATAATGATAATAAAATAATAGAGTAGCAATGATAATAACAATAATAATAGTAGCAATGTAATTATAATGATAGTAATAATAGTAATAACAATGATACTAATAATAACAGTAATAATAATAATGATAATCATAAATTGTAATAGAAATATTCAAAAGAAAATAAAAATGATTGATACAAATAATATAATACAAATACAAATAATAGTAATAATGATAATGATAATAATAACAACAACAGTAATAATCAGTAATTAATAATGTAGGTTAATTCCAATTCTTACAATGGTTATTCTGTTTATGTGTGCGAGGAATGGCGGGTGACCATCCACTGGCAGCGCGCGGGATCGAACGCACGTCAGCAAGATTGCTAGACGAGGACGCTACCACTACACCACCCAGCTATATTTTCCCAATATAGCGAGAGTCTAGAATGTAGTGTCTAGAGTTCTACGTCATAGGGCAGATAGACGTAGAGAAACAACGCTTAGTGCATGTTCATTTCTACGTCAGCCGGTGGATAGACGTAGAGAAATGACACAGTGCATGTCATTTCTACGCCATACGGCATATAAACGTAAATAACGCTTAGTGTATGTCAATTCTACGTCAGACGGCAGATAGTCGTAGAGAAACCGCTTAGTGCATGTCAGTTCTACGTCATACGGCAGATAGACGTAGAGAGAAACACTTGGTTTATGTCAATTCTTACGTCATACTGAGAGAGACGTAGAGAGAAACAACACAGTGCATGTCAGTTCTACGTCATACGGCACATGAACGTAGATAAGCAACACTTGGTTTATGTCAATTCTACGTCATACGGAAGAGAGACGTAGAGAAACAACGCTTAGTGCATGTCAGTTCTATGTCATACGGCACATGAACGTACGTTAGTTTAGGTCAGGAGAAACAACGCTTAGTAGGCCTATGTCTCAGATTTCGAAGGAAAGTTGAAACGCGTTCAATGTTTTTCAATGTTGACAAATGTAAAAAAAAGTATGAATGAGAATACATATCTTCACAATACAAGAGATGTATTTAACCGGCTTCGAATACATCTCCGTCAGATATACATGAACATATTCGAAACCTACCAAATACATATCATCTATCATCTATTTCTATCTATCTATCTCTGCTGTGTCTGTTTTCTTTCTCTCTCTCTCTCTCTCTCTCTCTCTCTCTCTCTCTCTCTCTCTCTCTCTCTCTCTCTCTCTCTCTCTTACTCGCCTCTCTCTCTCTCTCTCTCTCTCTCTCTCTCTTCTCTCTCTCTCTCTCTCTCTCTCTCTCTCTCTCTCTCTCTCTCTCTCTCTCTCTCTCTCTCTCTCTCTCTCTCTCTCTCTCTCTCTCTCTCTCTCTCTCTCGCTCTCTCTCTCTCTCTCTCTCTCTCTCTCTCTCTCTCTCTCTCTCTCTCTCTCTCTCTCTCTCTCTCTCTCTCTCTCTCTCTCTCTCTCTCTCTCTCTCTCTCTCTCTCCTCTCTCTCTCTCTCTCTCTCTCTCTTCTCTCTCTCTCTCTCTCTCATATCCATTCATACCATTCTACATGATCTCTACGTTATTTTGACGAATACAAAAAAGGAAAACTGAGTGGGTAATCTGCGTTGAATCTGTTGGAAAGACTTAGAAAAACTGGGTTTTTGTTTTCGATGGAGGCGCGAAGTTTGGAAAATCTCTGTATGGTGGAAAAAAAAGGAGGGGAGTGGATTGTATTTTGTGGGTTTATTTATCTGGGATTTTAAATCTTAAGAGGGGGAAAGGGTCTTGATGTTTTTTTGTTTTTTTTTTTTTCTGATTTTTATTCTTCTCTTTCTTCTCCTCTTCCACCTCTCTTTCTACTCGTATTCTTTTTGTCCTTCTTGTTTTTTTCTCCTTCCTCCTCCTCCCCTTCTTATTCTTCTACCTCTTTTTTTTCTTCCTTCCACTCCTCTTCCTCTCCTCCTCCTCCCTCATTTACCTCCTCTCCTCCTCCTTTTCTTTTTCTTCCCTCTTCTTCTTCTTCTTCTTCCTCTTCCTAGAGAATAAAACCATTCGGCATCCCAACACATCCTGCATAAAAAGCCGTCCCCAAAACTTCTCCCGAAGCCACCAACTTCACGAGAGAAAAGCTTCGTTTTCCCTCTTCCCTCAGCCCGCCTCCTGCCATCTAGCGGCCGTCCGTCGCACTAAATCCTGACCGACGTTTACATCTCTCGCCATCACGTCCAGTCGGCGGTCCTCGTAGATTCAGGTGTGTGTGTGTACGTGCTTCTGCTTCGTGTTGTGTGCGTGCGTGTGTGCGTGTGTGCGTGCGTGCGTGTGTGCGTGTGTGCGACTCCAACTTAACCTGGGATAAGGTACTTTACAAAGCCCATAATGAGATTTTTTTTATAGGATCTTTTTTCTTTTCTTTTCTTTTCTTTTCTTTATTCCTTTTTTCTGGTATTTGGAAGATGTATTTGGGTAAGATTGAGGTTAATATATATATATATATATATATATATATAATATATATATATATATATATATATATATATATATATATATATATATATATATATTATATATATATATACACTGAAAATTATACTTTCCTTTAACTTATGGCATACAAATTCTCTTTTTTCTTTCATCTTGCTCCCCGAGAGGGTTAACTAAAATAAAATGCGGCTTAACAAGGGAACGGCCAGTGTCTTCCATAACATGTTTATCCAGCCTCGCCTCCTCCAAGTCCTCTCCTTCCTCCTTCTCTGTCTACTTCCCCTATACTCTTCACCTTCTCTTCACTCTCCTTCTCCCCCTTTTTCTTTCTCTTCCTCAATTTCCTTCTCCTCCTCCATGTCCTCTTCCCCTTTCTTCTATACTACTCCAACTCCTCATCTCCCTCTTCCTTCTCTTCTGCCCTCCTTTGACCTCCCTTTCTCTTCCTCCCTTCCCTCTCTCCTCCCTCTCCCTCTCTCTCCCTCTTTCTCTCTCCTCCCCTCTCCCTCTCCCTCTCGCCTCCCCCTCTCTCTCTCTTCCTCCTCCCCTCTCCCTCTCGCCTCCCCTCTCCCCCGGTGGATAAAGAGGATAAGGGGAAGACCACGTCCTCCTGTTCAAGAGAGGGGAAACAAGGGGAGGAAGGTCAGAGCGGATAAACGGGAGACGAGGAAATCAGAGAAATTATATTTACGTAAAAGAGGAGAGAGAGAGAGAGAGAGAGAAGAGGAGAGAGAGAGAGAGAGCAGAGAGAAAGAGAGAGAGAGAGAGAGAGAGAGAGAGAGAGGAGGAGGAGGGAGGAGGGGAGGGAGAGGGGGGAGGGAGGGAGGAGGGAGAGAGAGAGAGAGAGAGAGAGAGAGAGGAGAGAGAGAGAGAGAGAGAGAGAGAGAGAGAGAGAGAGAGAGAGAGAGAGAGACGTTAGAAAGAAAAAAGACGATATGAATGAAACAGTCCTGGAGGGTAGAAGGAAAAATGAATATTTAATCAAAAGTGAATAAAGATATAACAACAGTTAATCCAGCCTCATTAACTCCGCCAAATACATCAGTAATAAAACAACAAGAAATTTATTTGTGAAGGAGACATTGGAACTGTCACTGGCCGCATCATAAACAGGGCTGGAATTCTACGGAAATACATCTGTTAAACGGAAACAAAAGACGACCGACAGATGGTGACGTCACTAAGGATTTTTTTTTTCCATAGGCCGTATTTTTGTGATTTTGTATGACTACGGATGTTTTGATGCAAAAGAAAAGTATTTAGAGCAACAATGAGATATTTTCCCGTGTTCAAATAAATTCAAAAATGAAAGTTGCTGAAACCATCCTGGTATGAACTGATAGGATGTGGCAGAGCGAACGTCATCGCGGCGGAAATTTTATCCGACGTCACTTCAGCTGGGTCTTTCACTTGGGCATCATCAAAGGCAGAGCCACAGCCCCATAGAGTCACTTTCAACCTTCGGCCTTATAACACACTCTCTATGAATAGTCGTATACTTTTTAGATAATCAGGTTTACAGGTTCAACGTAGCATTTTCATTACTCATCTAATAC
The DNA here is from genome assembly GCF_003789085.1 of Penaeus vannamei. Classification (NCBI taxonomy): domain Eukaryota; kingdom Metazoa; phylum Arthropoda; class Malacostraca; order Decapoda; family Penaeidae; genus Penaeus; species Penaeus vannamei. The sequence goes on along the minus strand of NW_020869954.1, from coordinate 101,952 downwards.
ATTTTTCTACGAACAGATGCCGGTGGATTTTATGTAGTTGAGTATTACATTATTGTCTTGGTAATGTAGTTATTGGATATTGTTTTATGCAGTGCAATAAACAAGAGAGTAACGCATGGAATCTTATAATCACCGGACTTTGATCCTGCCCAACGTAACTGTAATCGAATATTCAACCGTTTATGATAGTGTATGGTCTAATATCAGTATTTATATCCGTTTTCTTTATCATCTGGTGTTCACAGACGGCAGAAAGGCAGCTACGGAAAAGCTGACAGCCCGATCGTAGCACATCGGTAAGTCGACAGGAGGTTTAATTACAACCCACGTTATTGTTATACCAGAAAGGCGTCTCAACCAGTGCGTGAGATAATGCACGGCGTCATTACACGCGAGAATTACGCAATCATCAACAACTGTCGGAAATAGTAGCCCGCATAAACTGAGCCGCGCAAAGATATTAATTGCGCGAATAAACACTGCAGGCCGTTGTCTCTGGGGAGCGAGGCGGACACGGCAGGTTGGTGCTAATGCCATTTATTTCCCTAACGTAATCCGAGGCTATAATCCATGGCCTTGCCTTATTTTGCACTCATCGCCAGGGTCGCATTAGAGCAACGACTCGAATGGGACTCGATGAGGGTGAGGGTGAGGTCGAGTTTGACGTTGGGAAGGAACCTGGAAGGGGTCTTTTAGGGCTTTGTGGACAGGGATGCGGGCTGGAGGGCCATTGGGTCTAAATGCCGAGTGCTGTGTGGATGGTAAGTGGGCTAAAGGGACACTCGTTGGGAAAATAATGAGTTGGCTAATTGTTTGTTTGGTACGATGGCTAGAAGATCATTGACTTGGATAATAGCTAGAATGACTCACTCATTCACTCTCTCTCTCTATCTTCTCTATCTCCTCTTCTCTCTCTCTCTCTCTCTCTCTCTACACACACACACACACCATTCTCACACACACACACACACACACCACACACACACACAACACACACACACACACACACACACACACACACACACACACCACACACACACACACACAACCTCACACACAACACACCCCCCGCCCTCACCCACACACACACACACTTCCAAGCAACCCACCCACCACCACCCACGCATGACAATTCCTCCCCCTCTTAGTTAAAAACAGCGACCTTCCTTCCATGGCGACCGCGCTCTCTCTCTCTCTCTCTGCTCTCTCCCTCTCCCTCGCCCCCCCCCCTCTCTCTCCGGATGGCAAGACACACGGCAATGGCTTCTCCGGCGCTGGTTCAGGCTCAGGCGCAGATTGGACGGGATTTCTCTCCTGATCTGCGTCAGATATCACGGCTGGAGGAGCTGCTCGACGGACGGCCTCGGGGGGAAGAGGGGCGGTTGGACTACATCAACAGTAGATTCCTTTTTCTTTTTTTTCGTCCTTTTCTTCTTTTCTTTTTCTTATTGTTATAATTATTGTTATCATCATTACTATCGTCATCATTCGTCATTTTCTTCCTTTCTTCTTATTACTATTGTTATTATTATCATCATTACTTTGATCATCATCATTACTATCATCATCATCACCATCATTACTATCATGATCATTATTATTATTATTTGTTATATTATTATCATTATCATTATTATTATTATTATTATTATTATCATTATCATTATTATTATCATCATTATCATTATTATCCTTATCCTTCTCATCCTTTATCTCCGTTTTCGTCTTCGTTTTCATCCGTTTTCTCGTCAAAAGGCGAATAAGTGGATGAAAGCCTTTTTAGCAACGGTCGTAAATGTGGGAAATGGATGGTTGGTATAAAAGCTTTTTTACATTAACTGCAAATGAGCTTTTACACCGACCGTTTGGCCATTTTAAACTGTTTACAACGGCCAAACAGGGGCGGTGGTCAATTGACTGTTATTGCGGTGAATGGTCGTTATTGGTTATACTCCTATTCGATTATTATTCCTTTATCTTTCTCTATTTTCCCTTCGTTTTTCTGTTTTTATTTGTTTAATATTTTACTTACATTAACTGTTATTTCCATTTTTTTTCGTCTTCCGAATTGAATTACATTAGCATTTTTCATCTAAGCCTTCCATTTTGACTTCTTATTCTCCTTTCCTCTTTCTTGTTCTTCCTTTCTCTTCCTCTTCCTCGTCCTCTTGGGAAATGCGAAGAAACAGGAGACATTTTTTCGTCTGGCATTTTCCATTATCTTTCCTTCATCCTTTCTCTCTCTTCTCAGTCCCTGCTTTTCCCTCCTTGACCTCCTTCCTCCTTCCTCCCTCCTCCTCATCTTCCTCCTCCCTCCTCCTCTTCTTCCTCATTCCTCCATCCTCCTCTTCTTCCTCCACTTCCATCTTCGCCTATACTCCTTGCACTTCCTCCTCCTTGTCCACCTACACCTAAATTTCATCAGTTACTCGCCTTCAACTCCAACACTTCCTCCACCTCTACCTCCACCTTCAAATCCACCTGCACTTCCTCCTTCACCATTTTGACTACCACCTCTTTATCTGTTTTCTCTTCCATCACCACAATTTCCTCCTTTTTCCCTTCCTCCATCTTCACCATCGCCTTTATCTCCACCACTAACCTTCTCCTCCATCTCTTCCTCCATCTTCACCTCCACCCACTCCATCTTCGCCCTTCCTCCACTTCACCTCCTTCCCACTTCAATCACTACCTCCACTTCCCCCCACATTTCTACTCCACCCAATCCTCCTCCTCCACCCTCCTCACCTCCTCCTCTCCTCCTCCTCCTCCTCCTCCTCCACCTCCCCCTCCTCATCATCTCCTCCCCCCTCCTCCTCCTCCTCCCCTCCTCCTCACCCTCCTCCTCCTCACCCTCCTCTTCCCACCCTCACCCTCCTCCTCTTCCTCCTCCTCCTCCTCCTCCTCCTCCTCCTCCTCCTCTCCTCCCCTCCTCCTCCTCCCCTCCTCCTCCTCACCCTCCTCCTCCTCTCCTCCTCTCTCCTCTTCCTCCTCCTCCTTCCGAACTTTGCAAGGAACAGGAAGCGGGGTTGAGGACGACAGGAAACGCCACGATGCTTCCAAGGACGAGAAGTTGACGAGAAGAAAGTCTTGAGGAGGAGCTAGACAACGCTGAGGAAGGAGGAGGAGGAGACAGAGGAGGACGAAAAGGGGAAAATGGAAAGGAAATAGAATAGGATATATGAGGATCCGAAGAGGAAAAAATAGACGACGCTGAGAAAGAAGGAGGAGAGAGAGAGGACGAAAAGGGGAAAAGAAAAGGAAAATAGAATAGGATATATGAGGATCCGAAGAGAAAGAATAGACAACGCTGAGGAAGGAGGAGGAGAGAGAGGAGACGATAAGGAGAAAAGAAAAGGAAAATAGAATAAAAATATATGAGGATCCGAAGAGAAAAATAGACAACGCTGAGAAAGAGGAGGAGAGAGAGGAGACGAAGAGGGAAAAGAAAGGGAAAATAGATAGGATATATGAGGATCGAGGAAAAAAATAGACAACGCTGAGGAAGGAGGAGGAGAGAGAGGAGGACGAAAAGGGGAAAAGAAAAGGAAAATAGAATAGGATATATGAGGATCTGAAGAAAAAAAAATAGACGACGCTGAGGAAGGAGGAGAGAGAGGAGGACGAAAGGGGGAAAATGGAAAGGGAAAATAAAAATAGGATATATGAGGATCCAAGAGAAAAAATAGACAACACCGAGGAAGGAGGAGGAGGAGACAGAGGAGGACGAAAAAGGGGAAAGAAAAGAAAAGAAATAGAATAGGAATAGGACCGAAGAGAAAAAATAGACAACGCCGAGGAAGGAGGAGAGAGAGAGGAGGACGAAAAGGGAAAAGAAAAGAAAAAGAAAGGAAAGAAGAGATATATTGAGGATCCGAAGAGGAAAAAATAGACAACGCTGAGGAAGGAGGAGGAGAGAGAGGAGGACGAAAAGGGGAAAATGGAAAGGAAAATAGAATAGGATATATGAGGATCCGAAGAGAAAATATAGACAACACTGAGGAAGGAGGAGGAGAGAGAGGAGGACGAAAAGGGGAAAATGGAAAGGAAAATAGAATAGGATATATGAGGATCCGAAGAGGAAAAAATAGACAACACTAAAGGAGGAGACGAAAAGGGGAAAAAGAAAAGGAAAATAGAATAGGATATATTGAGGATCCGAAGAGAAAAAATAGACAACGCTGAGGAAAGAGGAGGAGACAGAGGAGGACGAAGAAGGGGAAAAGAAAAGGAAAATAGAATAGGTTGCTATGAGGATACGAAGAAGAGATAAAAAGGGGGGGAGGTTAGAAGACGGGAGAGAAGAGGTAGAGAAGAATTAAAAAAGAAAAAAAGAAAAGAAAGGGATGGAGGATACGTTTGAGGGAGAGAATAACAGGGAATCCAAAGAGTGTGGAAGGAGAGAAAGAAGGATAAGTGAAAAAAGAGAGAAAGAGGAGAGGAGGTGTTGGCGAAGTAAAAAAAAAAAAAAAAAAAAAAAAAATAGATGGCAACAGTGAGACAAGTATGATGGAAAACCAACATTTTGCAGATAACAAGACGGTCTTGTGTGTGGTGTGCGTGTGTACTTGTGTGTGTGTGTATTTACTTGTGTGTGTGTGTACTTGTGTGTGTGTCTATTAATATATTTCTTCATGTGTGTGTGGGTGTGCGTGAATGGAAAAAAAACACCCTAGCGTGTTGATACAATAAAAGAAAAACCCACAACACGTTTTTTTGTACCATATATATGCGTGTGTGTATTTATAAACAGTGTGGGTGTGTCTTTTCTTTTTTCTACCATATATAGGCGTGTACGTATTTATAAACAGTGTGGGTGTGTCTGTGTGTGGGTGGTGTGTGTGTGTTATACTACATTCATACTTACACATAAATACATAAACCCAGTGTAGCAAAACCTTTCTGACGGCGGAGTATGAAGCGCTAACCAAGTTGCCGCTCCCAAAAGCCCTTAAAAGCAGCGAAGAGAACGCCCACTCAAAAAAAAAAAAAAAAAAAAAAAAAAAAAAAAAAAAAAAAAAAAAAAAAAAAAAAAATTTCGTAGAATATTTTCGAAATTCCTCCGAAAAGTGCTCAAGAAAGGCGATTCGTCCTCTTCAAGTTCAAGTTGTTTCTAAGTTGCTGCTCTTTTTTTTTGCGATAATGAGAACGAAGGTGACTGATTTTTCGCAGCTGAAAGGATTTTGTAATATGTTTAGGTAATTTTGACGAAATTTGACGTCGTCCAGGTGCTCTGATTTTTTTTTTTTTTTTTTTTTTTGTCTATTTATCTATTTATTTATTTTGTCTCTTTCTATGCGTGTTTCTATCTGTTTTTGTATGATGTTTGTTTGTCCTTTTGTCCATTCTTTCTTTATCTTTATCTATCTATCTATCTATTCTAATCTATATCTATATCTATCTATCTATCTATCTATCTATTTATCTACTCTATCATATATAATATAATATATAATATAATATATATATATATATATATAATTATATATAAATATCTGTCTATATTCTATTTTTCTTTTCTTCCCCCCTCCCTCTCTCTCTCTTCTTTTCTGTTTATCTTGACTTTCTTTGTTTTAGTTGTGTTTACCATTTCTCTTCATCTATCGTTTTTTTTGGTTTTATGTTATACTTCTTCTCCTTTGAAAACACCTGATGTTTTCACTTCATTCTTCCACTTTTATCTCCGTTTTTTCTTCCTTCCTTTGAAACAGTCCTTATACGCTGGTCAAATATTTTTTAGCCGAGAAGAAAAGGTGAAAGAGAGGGAGATGAGAGATGATGAAGAGAGAGGAGAGAGGGAGAAGAGAGATAGAGAGATGAGAGTATGTTAGAGAGAGACGAGGAGAGAGAGAGATGAGATGAGGACGAGAGAGAAAGGAGAGAGAGAAGAAAAAGAAAGAAGAGAGAGAGAGAGAGAGAGAGAGAGAGAAGAAAGAGAAGAGAGAGAGAAGAAACAGATAAATTAAATATATATTCATTGCGTGGTTGTTTTACTTTCTATTTTCTTGTCTTATTAGGACAAATGATTGTCGTGGCCAATTAGCTTAATTATATGGAATCTGGGAAAATGTGATCGCAAAAAAAAGCCACTTTAGGTTGCGAGGAAATAGTAATTGTGGATTTATAATTTATTTTACGGATGAAACGTAGATCTGAAACCCTGGGCTTTTGTTATGGCGAAAAGGCGGGATAAATAAAAGAAATTATTGAGAAAGGAAAATATCCTCCCCCCCTCAAAAACAACAATAATTAATTAATAATAATAATAATAATAATAAATAAATAATAATAATAATAATATAATAATAATAATAACTATAATTATGATAAGTCCGTATCCCTTAAAAAAATGTGTCGAACCTTCAGTCAATCAATCATCACATTTTAATCAATACAAAGATGACTGACACAAATAAAAGATTTTCCCCAAAAAAGGAAGCAAAACTTTTAAAGCCTAAAACATGACAACGCTCGAGAGAAAAAAAAAATTAAAATGACTAATACGTAATAACTATCAAGGAGGAAAAAAAAAGAAAGTATTAACGACCCCGAGAAAAGTATCCGTCCACAGTTTTGAAAAGAAGAGAACGCCCGCCATTTTCGGTCAATTTAAGCGACTCTTAAATTTTCCTTAAGTGCCAATTCGGACGAGGATTTAGACGAAGATTAAGATGAGTTGCATTATGCCCGCGGTCTCTATGGCCTCGGGGGGAGGGGGAGGGGGAGGGCGGGGCGGGGATCGGGGGGGGGGAGAGGGAGCAGGTGAGGCTGGAAAAGGCGGGAAAAAGGAGGAGACATCAATCAATATGAATCTCATTGTCAAACTTGGTAATTGGATGAGATGAGAGAGAGAGATGAGAAGAGAGAGAGATTGAGGGAGAGGAGAGAGAGAGAGACGAGGAGATGAGAGGAGAGAGGAGAGAGGGGAGAGAGAAGAGAGTAGAGGAGAGGAGAGGAGAGATGAAGAAAAGAGAGGAGAGAGAAGAAAGAGAGAGAGAGAAGAGGAGAGAGAGAGAGAGAGAGAAAGAGGAGAGACAGAGAGAGAGAGAGAGAAGGGATGAAAAGTGATAGAGAAGAGAGAGAGAGAGAGAGAGAGAGAGAGAGAGAGAGAGAGAGAGAGAGAGAGTAGATGAGAGAGAGAAGGAGAGAGATGAGAGAGAGAGAGAGAGAGGAGAGAGATGAGAGAGGATGGTTCAAAATGAGAAAAGACGAGAGAGTAGGATGCCAAAAAGTGAGAAAGAGAGAGAGAGAGAAAGAATAATGGATAAAAGAAGTCGGGAGAAAACGCAGGTTCCATTTTGCGCCAAGTGTGAATCGTCGGTTATGAAGCGTGAAGTGTTGTCAAACAAGGCCTTTCTCGTTGTCGCTCCAAACTAGCCTTTTCGACTTTACGAAAACGCTTTTTTAATTCCCATATCTTCACTTTTTTCCCCCTTCCCCCCCCCTCCCCCTTCTTATGCCATGGACTGAATATTTAGCGTATTCTCCAGTAATGTCTGTCTCGTTGCTGTACATTTACGTATTTGCTACCGTTCCCCGACCTGCAGCAATAGTTTTGTTACACGTTTTCTCTCTGGATTTTCATTTTCTGTTTTTCGTAGCCGGGCAAACAGTCCAAGAATGACAGAGCGTTGGAATTCATATGATTTTATGCTTATCTGTCTGTTATTTTATATATATACGTGTGTACGTACATATACGTTTATCTGTATAAATGATTAGTTAATATGTATATGTATTTCTGTCTTTCTGAATGTATATGTGGAGATATCTATCTATTTATCTATCTAACGGATTTACTATCTGTGTGTATGCATGTGTGTGTGAGTGTGTGTGTGTGTGTATGAGAGAGAGAGAGAGAGAGAGAGAGAGAGAGAGAGAGAACAAGAGAGAGAGAGAGAGAGAGCGTCTGTGCGTACGCACTTGCTTGCTTTCGCGGAATCATTACCAACATCAATGCATTTCCTCCTCCCTTTCTTATCATTTCTAATCATTTCTTAGCTCTTTTTTCCTTCGCCAAATCTCTCTTAATCCGGCCATTACGAGACCCTTTGTTTTAATTTCCCGCGAGAACTCAGTCGCTCGCAGTCACCCGCCGACTCTAATACCCGGATGACGCGCGGACTCGGGTGCCAGTTATTCTTATATCTCGACATTTTATGTTTTTTTTTTCTTTCTTTCTTTTAGATGTGTGAAGAAAGATTAGGAATGGGAGTAGTCCTTGCAATAGTAGCAAAAGTAGCGGTAGTGTTAGTTCTTATATTTCGACATTTTACGTTTTTTTTCTCTCTTTCTTTCTTTTTAGAAGTGTGAAGAAAGATTAGGAATGGGAGTACTACTGCAGTAATAGTAGCAAAAATAGCGGTAGTGTTAGTGGTGATAGTAGTAGTAAAGTAGCAGCAGTAGTAATAGTAATAGTAGCAGTAGTAGACATAGTATTAGTAGAAATTGTAGTAGTATCAGTAGTAATAGTAGTAATTTAGTAGTATAAGAGCAGTAGTAATAGCGGCAGCAGCAGTAGTTGTAGTAGTGATAGGGTTTTTGCTGTTTCCATTGCTATTGACAGTGATATTGATATTATTACAACTCCGCCTCAGCTCCGTTACTGGTTACGACAAATGCTTTGTTTTTTGTTTTTTCTGTCTCTCTCTCTCTCTCTCTCTCGTCTCTCTCTCTCTCTTCTCTCTCTCTCTCTCTCTCTCTCTCTCTCTCTCTCTCTCTCTCTCTCTCTACTAACAGTAATTCAACTACTGTTACTATTACCACTGCTGTTCATTGTTCTAATTACCCCTGTTCTATATCCTTATATATTAATAAAATCTTCAGCCGTGTGTAATTCCTATTCTTTCCCCTTTTCACGTTTTCCTTATTTTCCTTGTTTTGTTTCCCCGAAAATGCTGTTTATGTTCACACTTTGTAAGGAAATTAAAAAGTATAATTCCGTAATTGCTTGTTGCATAATTTGCCTTTTCCAGATGAAGGCATTTTCGTCCTTAACTGCTCTTGTGAGATAAGCATATCCATTTCATAAAAAGGAGTGCATTTCATAAACTTTTTCCTTTAAAGAAAGTGATGGTTATGGAAAAGAAAAATGGTTATGGTTTTGATAATAATTTTCTTTCTTTTTTTTTCAACGACATTCAGATTTTTTTCTTACTGTTATCATCTTAATCTACATTCTTTTTTTTTTTTTTTTTTGTCTATTCATGACTTTTCTCCATCTTTTTTGCACTTTCTTAATAAATCTGTATCAATAACACATTCTTTTAAAATATCCTTTACTCCAAAATGGATCTCTAAAGCCTTGAAATATTTGTCTTGCTAAATTATCCGTTAATTCCTAAGAAAACGTTACAATGTGGGACAAGCTTATCAGGAAAAATTATTATCATGGAAATCTGTCCTTTATCTCCAGCTGATGTCACCGAAACGTTATGAAATTGAGGTGAAATCTGACTAACATTTTTCTGACAGCAAATCTGACTAACGTTTTCTGACAGCAAATCTGACTAACGTTTTCTGACAGCAAATCTGACTAACGTTTTCTGACAGCAATCTGACTAACGTTTTCTGACAGCAAATCTGACTAACGTTTTCTGACAGCAAATCTGACTATTTCTGACAGCAAATCTGACTACGTTTTCTGACAGCAAATCTGAACTAACGTTTTCTGACAGCAAATCTGACTAACGTTTTCTGACAGCAAATCTGACTAACGTTTTCTGACAGCAAATCTGACTAACGTTTCTGACAGCAAATCTGACTAACGTTTTCTGACAGCAAATCTGACTAACGTTTTCTGACAGCAAATCTGACTAACGTTTTCTGACAGCTACAGATTTTCCCTTATCCAATAACCATAACAACGGATTTTGTTCAGTCCGGTCTTTTCAAATAACCTGAGATTTCGTGTTTGATTTCTTAATCCTTAATATCTTTGATTGGCGAAACTTTTTTTGGCAAAGAATTAGCCTTGTGCTTCGCTAGGCCCATAAAATCTGTTCGAAGTTACTTATGTTTTACTTATTTGCAGATTTAGTTTCATGTAAATAATTTCCTTGTTAATTCCTCTCTTCTAACACAATTTTTTATTGTTGTTTTTATCATACTTTCCTTGCCTTGTTAACTCGCATTCTAAAACGACAAAACTACTTGCATAAAGTGAAGACATAAACAAAATTCGAAAAGCTAAACCGTTAACGTTTTTTTTTCCCGCCTTTTCTCGAGCTCCGTAAATTTCCCGCCAAAAATTCTCCAACTAAGGCACGTTCGCCAGCAGCTTTCCAGGTATATCTGAATTTATACCCCGACTCGTAAACAACTTTCTTTGTCTGCTCCATTAACTAGCCGAAAAGTGCATTGAAAATGTGCATTATACGATCTGTTATAATGGGGCTGTATGTTACGGCGTTGTACGGACGAAAACGCCAAGACTCCATTTGGAATTTTATTATAATTCGCAGGCTAAAATAAGGCTTTCTCCTTAAACGCAAACCCTTCTTTTCTTAAGCGAAAGAACCGCTTCCGTTAATATTCTCATGTGTATTCTCCATTCCCCTTTTACACTGCTTTTATATCTCCCCCTTTCCTTTTCTCTAGCATTTTCACCAAACCCAAGAAATTAAAACAGTGCAAGTAAATGTTACACTCACAGACGTAAGTTTCCTGGAATTCACACTTACACTTTCCGTTATAAAAACCTTTGGACCAAATGAAGACGTTCTGGGCCGCATCCGGGACTTTCCGTGATGACGTCACCCGCGAGCCGTTACACACAGGACAAACTTGGGAGAGAAAATGGAACCGGAACTTACCTTGGGTTGCTGTTGGTACCTCTGGGTCGCGGGCGGGCGCCTGGGGAGAGTGTAATGAGGGGTGTGGGCGTGAGCATGGGCGTGGGCGGCCGGGTGGGCGTTCGACCTGCGGCCCAAACGGTCCAAAGAGGCCGTTCTTAGCCCGCCCACTGAGTGGTCTGAATCACTCGAACTTTTGGTCTGTTTCCGGTCAGGTGTTTGTGCGGGCGCGAAAGTGTGTGTGTGTGTGCGTGTGCGTGCGTGTGAGTGTACGTGTGTTTTGTGTGTGTGTGTGTGTGTGTGTGTTTTGTGTGTGCGTGAGCGTGTGTGTGTGTGTGCGTGCATATGCGTATGCACATACGGGTATGCGTGTGTTTGTGCATGTCACCAAGACATAAAAAAAAATACCAAATGAAATATATTTAAAAAAACACAAAGAACAAGACATCATATCGTACCCCGGAATAAATTTAGTTGTTGTCGTTGTTAATTTTTTTTGCGTCGAGTCCAATGGGCGGCCGCATCGTGGGCGTCGAGGTTGAGGTACATGCAAAGAAGAAGATGAAGAACCGAGTTAGTACGGGCTTTAAAAAAAAAAAAAAAAAAAAAAAAAAAAAAAAAAAAAAAAAAAAAAATATGCTCGTTACCCTCCCTCTCACAGAACATACACAGACGAATGGAATGAACATAGTATAGCCATTCTGGAGTATATCAGATATGTTTCCCTTCCGTGAATTATATCTGATATTCAGTCAATGGAATCGTAATATTGCCGTCTTGATGGGTTTGAATTTCTGAGGAAAATAATACATCAAGGCATTCACCATAAGTCACGAAACACATAATTTTAAATCATATATATATATATATATATATATATATATATATATATATATATGTATATATATATATATATATATATATATATATAATATTACATATATTTACACATATCTATGGATATATATACAGTATGTACACACACATATCAAGTGTTTAAAATAAAAGAGATGTTCCCCAGTCATAATTTGGTGTGCAATAAGATAAATATTCCTAACCAGTCAAAGGGAAATACACCTTTAATGCAGTAGAGTAGAAAACGTAACTACAGACTATTTTTGAAAAAGGTGATGAGAGAGAGAGGGTGGGCCGGGAGGGGGGGGGTGAGGAGGGAGGGAGGGAGGGGAAGAAGAGCGGAGGAGGGAGGAGAGGAGGAAAGGGAGGGAGGGGGGGCGGGAGGTGGAGGGAGGAGGAGGGGCAGAGAGCGGAGGGATGGAGGAGGGAGAGGAGAGAGGGGGAGAGGGAGGGAGGGAGGGAAAGAAGTGGGATGGAGGGAGGGAGGCAGGAGGGAGGAGGAGGGCAGAGAGCGGACGGAGAAGGTGGGAGGCAGGGGAAGGAGGGAGGGAGGGAGGGAGAGAGGGAGAGGGCAGAGAGCGAGAGGGAGAGAAGGAGGGGGGGAGGAAAGAGTGGATGGAGGTGGAGAAGAAGGGCAGAATAAAACAGGGTGGGGATAAGGCAAGTGGAGGCGCGGCGTTGGGGGTTGGGGGGGAGGGGTTTAAGGCATTTTAATCAAGCGAAGGAGAGTGAAGCATAGTCAACTTAGCATAGTCAGCTAGTGCTCTTGGTTGTGGCGGTCTTTTTGCGTGGAATATCTTGGGTTCTGGCTCTTTTTTTTTTTTAGAGAGAATATACTTGATTTGGTGAAATGTGCTGTTGTTGTATTATATCATTATACAACAACACAATATTATACAATATTATTATCAATATGAAGGACAGTGGAGAAAGGAGAGTTTGTGTGTGTGTGTTTGTGTGTGTGTGTGTGTGTGTGTGTGTGTGTGTGTTGTGTGTGTGTGTGTGTGTGTGTGTGTGTGTGTGTGGTGTGTGTGTGTGTGTGTGTGAATGTGTGTGTGTGTGTGTGAAGGAAAATGTGTATATATATATATATATATAATATAATATATATATATATATATATATATATATATATATATATATATATATAATATATATTATATATATATATAATAAAGAGAGATAGAAAGAGAGAGGGGGTAGAAAGAGAGACATGGCGAGACAAAGAAAGAGAGAGAAAAAGAGAGATAGAGGTAGAGAGAGAGAGAGTATGATACGAGAGCGTCCAAACAAATTACATTATAAAACACTGTTGTAAATAATAACAATAGACAGATTTATGTAGGATGTACTAGATCTATCTCCACCACTTAAATGAAATTGCTAAAAAAAAAGCTCTAAAATCAATCATATTTAAAAAAAAAATTCTACTTTGTATATTTACTATGTACATGTCCCTCACCCTGGCTGACCTGTGCCAACAAAAGGTCAGGTGGTGAGCTCAGTGAGGGGGGAGGGGGGGGGTAATTAAGTGGTCAGTTTTAAGGGGAGCTCTCAAGGGGAGTGGTGGAGTAGGGGAGTAGGGCTGATAGGGAGGGGTTAAGGGAAGCTTTTAGTCTGTCTGTTCAGTAACCATATATTGGGGTCTATCTATTTCAGAAACATTTACCATGGACAGATACATAGAGATAAAACTAGCATTATAAAACTGAAATAACAAGAACATAGTCAAAACATTTATCATATATACACACACATATACGCATATTCTTTATGTATATATATATATAAAAACCAAATAACGACTTAGATATATTATTTATCTTAATCAGCATGACATGCGCATGCCCATATAAGGTATCAATGTATCACAGGAAATAAAATCCACAATATGTAAATATATACGTAAGCCTTACCATCGAAACCATTTGGGGAAAAAAACCTTCACAATCATAATAAACACATAAACTAATAGACATCATATGACCCACATAATATGAGGTATAAATCTAACACCACACACATGCCTTCTAATTTTGACATCTATGGATCATCGCACGAGAATTGTCCTTCTTTTTTAAATGCGTGGAATAGACACAGGGTGTCCTCTGTGTGGGGGGTTGGGGTTGGGGGTGAGGGGGGTGTTGGTACCCCTGCCGCCGGGCCTGGGAGGTCGTGGAGCGCCCCTTTGACCTGCGAGGTGCCAGGGTACAGTCCCTGAGTACGGGCTAGGATACAGTGACTTGGATACTGTCGCTAGGATACAGTGTCTAGGAGAGAGAGGGGAGAGAAAGAAAGAGAGAGGAGAGGGGGGGGAGGGAGAGAGGAGAGGTGAGAGAGAGAGAGAAAGAGGTGGGGAGAGCGAGAGAAGGGAGAGGAGAGAGAGAGAGAGAGAGAGAGAGAGAGAGAGAGAGAGAGAGAGAGAGAGAGAGAGAGAGAGAGAGAGAGAGAGAGAGAGAGAGAGACAGTGAGAGAGAAGAAAGAAAGAGAAAGAGAGAGAGAGAGAGGAGAGAAAGAGAGAGAGAGAGAGAGAGAGAGAGAGAGAGAGAGAGAGAGAGAGAGAGAAGAGAGAGAGAGAGAGAGAGAGAGACAGAGAGAGACAGACAGAGCTAGAGTGAGTGAGAGAGAGAGAGAGAGAGACAGACAGACAGAAATAGAGACAGAAAGAGACACAGAGAGAGAGAGACAGATACAGAGAGAATGAGCGAGCGAATAAGTGAGTCCGTCGTTGGATAAGACTAAACAATTTAAAAAGTTAAATCACGAGTAGAGGAAAGGGACTTACTCCACCTTTTTTCACAACACCGTGACTTGAAAGTGGATTTTTTAAAGTATATTTATTATGGCTTAAGGGGGGGCGGGGAGGGGAGAAAAAAAGGGGGGGGGGTAGGGAGATCCGTCGCTGAGACCCCAATAAATGGTGCCAATTATCATGCAACGGAAACTGGGCCGTCATGATAGATAAATAGATAGATAAACATATTATATATAATATCACGAATATATATACATATTCATTTATTTTATTATTCTGATCAACTTATATATCCAAGGAGAGATTATTTGACACGTTAATTGACACAGATTTCGACCCTACACAAGCCCAGGTCAAGAGTGAAAGGGGAAATACACGGGGAGACAAATAAGGACATTGCCCCGGGGGTCAGGTTTTAGCCCCGCCTTCTTGACCTCGTCTGCAGAGAAGCTTCGCGTTCATCTACAAAGAGAGTTTTAAAAATGAATACTGGATTCAGGAGGGCGTCCTCGGGGGTGGGGGTGGGGGGTTGGGGGGGGGGAGAGACGGGGGGGGGGACATTACACTGAATACACAAATAGGGGATTTTTTTTTTTTTTTTTTTTTTTTTTTTTAGAGGGGGTGGGGGGGGGGTTGTAGGGAAATATCCAACTTTGATTTTTTTTTTTTTTTTGCCGAAACTAACTAACCTGATAGTGCATATCCTGAAGCATTTCGAGCCCCCACTAGCGATGAAAATTGAGAAAAAAAAATAAATATAAAAATTAAATCTGATGTGAACCTTTTCTTCGGTGGACAATATACGTAAACAGTTGCTGCAGAGAAAGTCAATAAAAAAAATAATTCAAAAGAATCAATCAAACCAAACCGATATCCATCAATTCAAAAAAGAGAAAACCAAAAAAAAAAAAAAAAAACTGGATTAATTCAATACGTTAAACCATACTTACCATCTCCCTAACGATACCAGAACACTAATGAAATATGTACAACGAAATATGTACAACGAACATCCAACACAACGTTACATTCCTTTCCATCATTTAGTTTCATTAAAAGCAAACCCAAAAACCACCTGTGCTTGTTCGCCTTAATATCCGCTCACGTAATATATATTTTCCTTGGAATGTAGATTAAAAGAAGGCTATATTTAGCGGGGAATATCAAAATACATCTTTTGATATTCATTAAGATTAATCTCATTTGGCTTCAGTCTTGTGAGAAAGGAGGAGATGCGTGAGAGAGAGGAACGAAGGGGGATGGATAGAGAAAGAGAGAGAAAGAGAGGGACACAGAGAGGAGAGAAAAGAGAGAGGAGAGAGGGACAGAGAGAGAGAGGGGTGGGGGAGGGACAGAGAAAGGAGAGAGGCAGACAGAGAGAGAGAAAAAGAGGAGACACAGAGAGAGAGGAACGAAGGGGGATGGATAGAGGGAGGGGGAGAAAGAGAGAGAAAGAGAGGGACAGAGAGAGAGAGAGAAGAGACAGAAGAGAGGACAGAGAGAGAGGAGAGGGGGGGGGGAGGGACAGAGAAAGGAGAGAGGCAGACAGAGAGAGAGAGAAAGAGGAGACACACAGAGAGAGAGAGAGGAACGAAGGGGGATGGATAGAAGGAGGGAGAGAAAGAGAGAGAAAGAGAGGGACACAGAGAAGAGAGAAAAGAGAGAGGAGAGAGGGACAGAGAGAGAGAGAGAGATGGCAGGGGAGGAGGGACAGAGAAAGGAGAGAGACAGAAAGACAGATAGCGAGAGAAAGAGAAAGAGAGAGAGAAAGAGGAGACACACACGCGCACAGAGAGAGAGAGAGAGAGAGAGAGAGAGAGAGAGAGAGAGAGAGAGAGAGAGAGAGAGAGAGAGAGAGAGAGAGAGGAAGGGCGGAAGGAAGGATGGGGAGAGATAAAGAAAGAAAGAGAGAGAAGGAGAGAAAGAGAGAGAGAGAGAGAGAGAGAGAGAAAGAAAAAAGAGAAAAGGCAGATAAAAAGAGTCAGAGCAATGAGAGAGAGAAAGTGAAGAAGAGAGAGATATAGATAGAAAGAGAGAAAGAGAGGACAGAGAGTAAAAAGAGTGAAGAAAAAAGAGAGCCAGAGAGATGAGAGACAGACAGAGAGAGTTGGCAGAAAGGAAGAAAAAAGCGCAGGTCGGTAAAAATGAATTCTAGATCAAGTGCACTCGGAGATAATCAGATGGACAGGCCTTCTTTAAGCATTCTAATCTTAATCATCTTTTTTCTTTTCTTTCTTTCTTTTTTTTGAGCAACGGACAGGATTCAAACACAAGCTTCGACGAGGACCGACACGGCAGCGCATTTGGGCCGAGTTGTACCTTGAACTGGACGGTCCGGTAGGTCGGGTTCGGCTCGAACACCTCGTCCTCGATCTCCTCCTGGATGGTGGGATGGGCCGAGGGGAACAGGCGGTACGTCCACCGCTGGTTGACGTACATCGACTGCACGTCGGGCGGGCAGTACGACAGCCGCTCAATCACCCAGTTCTTGACGGCCGCCTTGGCCAGCTCGCGCTCGGCCGTCTGTCTGCGGCCACGGCTGCGCCCCCGCTGCTCTCGGCCGGGCGGAGGCGCCTGGCGGTACTGCGGCAGCTCGGCGAGGGCGAGCGACCACCGCCGCGGCTTCGGGACGGGGTCGTACAGCAAGGGCATCGCGGAGGGCTGCGGGTGGGCGAGGGAGCTCCTCTGGCCTGGACGGCCCCTGTCGAGGGCGGAGGGCCAGGGGATGGGCGCGGGCGGCGCGGCGGGCGCCCCCTGCTGGGTCAGCCCCGGGTACAGCGGGCGGAACTGCGTCTTCTGGATGATGGAGCCGTACACCTCCTGCTGGCGGTCCGGCGTCTCGTGGCGCAGGACGACCGAGGTCAGGGAGCTGGCGCGGTGCATGTACTCGGTGTGGCGGGCCTGCTGCCTCCGGGCGCGGCGGGGGCGGGGCCGGGGGGGCTGTGGGGGCGGGGCCGCGGGGGCTGCGGGACGAGCGCGGAGTTGAGTGGCTCGAGGAGGGGGCTCGAGGGCGAGTGCTGGCTGAGGCCCGACGTCAGCTTCGTGGTGGGCGACCTCGGCGGCGGCGCGGGCTTGGAGGTCGACCTCCGTGCTTGGAGAGGGTCTCCGACAGGGCGGGCGCCGAAGTGGAGCCTCGCCCTCGGGTCGTGCGCGTGGGCCCGAACTCCGACACGGGCGAGATGTTGTCGTTCTCGTGCGGCGGAAGGCTCGCCGGCCGCCGCCTCGCCGACGACAGCGACGAGTCCGTGGACGACGTGGAGGTGACTCGGGCGGCGGGCTTGTGGTCGCTGGCGCCGAGGGCCTCGAGGTCGATCCCCAGCTCCTTCAGCACTTTCTCGTTGTGCTTCACGAGGTGATCGTCGATGATCGGCTGCAGGGCGCCGGTCGGGACGGCGACGTCGGTGCCGGCGGCGCGGGGCTCGCTGTGGCTGCGCTGGACCCGCTGGTGCTGCCTCACCACCACCGGCGACGCGCGCTTCTCGCTCTGCGTTCTCCGCGCCGCCGTGTGCACGGAGGCGGCGTTCCCTTCGGGCAGCGAGTCTAGGGAAGACTTGGACTCCGCCTCGGGGCTCGCTGGCTGCGGGGCCTCTGAATGTTCTGGGGCCGCGCGCGCGCGCTCTTCTTGCTTGGACTCGTCGGCGTTGTCGTCCTCCTCGTCCCTTCGCGTCGGGCTCGTCCGGAAGGAACTCATGTCTCCGACCTCACGCGGAGGAGGCGGCGACTGGTAGATGGGTCGTGGCGGCCCAGGGCGGTCGTAGTCATTGACAGTCTCCGTGCTCTCCTCCGGCAGAGTGTCCTTCTTCCTTCCAAACTTGTGCTTTACTTTTTCTTTAAGAATTGGCTTGTCAGTTACCGAAGCAGACCTCTGCCTGGCGGCGTTCGCAGTCGCGCTGCTGACGTTCCTTGCGTTCACGTCTGAGGCTGATCGATTCCTGGCGAAGCCCTCCAGCGCCTGCATGTCCTTCTGCCGTGCGGAGCTCCTCCTCGCGAAGATTTCCGTCGGGGTCAAGACGTCGTACACGGGGGAGGTCACCCTCCCTCGGCGACTGCTCTCTGCGCTGTCCCATCCCGTCGGGGCGGCGGCGTCGGTCGTGTCCAGCTTCGGCAGGCTCGGGGCTTCCTTCTTCCCTTCCTCCTGAGACGGTCGCCTGGATTCCCGGCGCTCCTCCTCCCCGTCCTCGATTCCTTGATAGATATCGAATCCTTTGTACTGTTCGTTCGTGTACGCTTTGTCCTCGCGCGACCTGTCCGCCGAGCGCCTCCCGCCGCCGGCCCTCTGGACGAGCGACTGCGTCCTTCTTATCAGCTTTATGTCGGGCTCCTGTTTTCGCTTCCCTTTCTTGGGCTTCCTGGTCCGCGAGTCGCCTGGGGCGGCGGCCCCCTGCCCTGCGGCGCCCGCCCCCTCCCTCGTCAGCTCCTCCATTTCCTCCGCCGTCTGGCTCCGCTTCAGCCCGAGAGAGCTCGCCGACCTCGACTCCGGCGTGATGTTAGGGGCGAGGGGTCCGGGCCGAGAGAGATCGGGCGCCGCTTGTCTCCCCGAGAGATGGCTCGCGGAGAGGGCGCGTCTCTCCCGCCGTGACGAAGAGCTCCTCTCCCTCTCGGCGCCCTCCAAGATGCTCTCGCTCGACTTGGCTTCCTTGCGCAACTCCTCGGACGACTTGACGTCCCTCCAGTACCCCTCCTGCGTGTGGAGCAAGTCGTCGTTCGAGAAGAAGTCCCTCATGCTCTCCCTCGGCGTGAAGAAAATATCCTCCGCCGAGTCCTGGCTCTTGGCGATCCCGTCCGGCGTGCTCTCGACGGCCTCCAGGGACGCCAGCCCCTTCCTCGCGAGTCTCCCCCGCTTCCCCGACCGCCGCGAGCCGCCCCTCTCGGCTCCCCCGCCCGGTTTGAGGGCCTTGTGGGCGAGGGACGGGCTCGAGGCGCTCCTGTGCACCCACCACTTCCAGAAGGGGACGTACTTTCTGTCCGCTTCGCTCATGACGGAGGATCGAGCTCGGCGGAGAGGTATGGCTTCTAGAACGGAGGCGGGGCGGGGTGAAGTGCGGGCGGGATAGTGAGGATAATAATGACGGTAATGACGGAAGTAACGAAATAATGATAATAAGAATACTAATAGTAACAAAAAATAATAATAATAATAACAAAATAATGACAATTATAATAACAATAAAAGTAATAATAATTATGATGATAGTATTACCATCACTGTTATTGTTAATAATAACAACAGTAATAAAAACAAAGTGATAAATATTATATTGTAATAGCGACAATAATAACAGAAACAACAATCACAAAGTAAAAAAAAAAAAAAATCACCAATCAAAAAAGTAACAATTTATCAAACAGATTTTTCGATTTTGAGGTAATACGTAATTTTAACCATCCGAGAGATGTATTTGACCGGTTTCGAATAAGATATATTCGAAACCGGCCAAACGCTTCTCTTGTATTGTGAAGATATTCGTTCTCACTCATACCCTATCTTCATTTGTCAACGTGAATACGGTTCATTAATGATAATAACAATAATAGTGATAATAACAATAATAATAATAATAATAATGACAATATAATAGTAGTAGTAGTAATAATAATAATAATGATAATAATAATGATAATGATAATAATAATAATAATGATAATAATGATAACAATAATAATAATAATGATAATAATAATAATGATAATAATGATAATAATAATAATGATAATAATAATAATGATAGTAATAATAATAATAATACCAAAAATAGCAAGTTTCGGGACACACGAAGCACGAGCGGTCACTTTTTTTCTTCGTCGCTGCGGGAGAAACAAAAACAAAGCAAAGTGGTGGTGATGGTATTGGTAATGGTAGCGACTGCGGTGGTGGTATGGGTGGCGGTAACGGAAGCAGCGGCGGTGGTATCGGAAACGGAGCGGCGATGGTGGCTTTGGTAACGGTAGCGACTGCGGTGTAATTGGTATCGGTAACGGTAGCGACTGCGGTGTTGGTATTGGTGGCGGCAACGGAAGCAGCGGCGGTGGTATCGGTAACGAAGCGGCGATGGCGGCTTTGGTAGCGCCTTCAGTAATGGTAATAAAGAAGTTTGCTCAAATCTGCTCAAGACCGAGATCTTGGCTGGAGATCCACTTTCCAACTTTCGTCCGGCAGAGCAGAAAAAGCTTCCAAGTTAGTTACGAAAGGGAAGAGGCGAAAAAAAGACAAAAAGAGAGACAAAGAAAAAGAAAAGATAATAGGAGAATAATCTTATATAATTCAGTTTTCGGAAGTTATAATTTCTACATCACACTACCGAAGGATGTCGTGGATTCGCCGCGATAAAGTTTCTTACTCTTCCGAATATAAAATAGTTTTGTTTTGTATCTTGACGTTTTTTGTTGTTGTTTTTTCCAAAGACTTTACTGTCAAATATCAGATAATCATCTTAATCGTCTTGATAACGAAGCTAAACTTTGCATAATATAATTAATTCAGTAACTTCACGACACCGCCTGTTGATACGAATACATATATTAATTAACAGTTGCAATAAAAGCTTTCGAGGCGAACACGTAGACCCCATTATAGAGTTCGAAAAATGAGAAAAGTATTAACGATATGATAACCCAGGATCCATTTACAGTTCATGTATCTAAGTTGTTATTTGCATAAAGCTTCGTATTGTTATATTCGCTTAGAGGGACCGTGTTATTGTTTACGTAATGTTCTATAGTGGTATATAGCGTGTATAGTTGCTAAAAATTCCTTACTGTTATTTGCATTTAGTTCCATATTATTTGCTTAATGTTCTAAATGGCAACAGAGAACGCAAATCCATTTAATTTCTTCTAAGTTCAACGCAAAGTATGAATTCAGAATTAAAAGAGAAAACAAATATGTCTTTCTGCAAACTTCACACTGGATTTTGCTTCACGTACAGCCCGCACACTAATCTCTCGTCTACGCGTATGTAAATCACCATAATTCTTGGCCACTCTCCAAGAGCAGATGGCGTTGTCTGTTTCTCTCTCTCTCTCTCTCTGTCTGTCTCTCTCTCTGTCTGTCTGTCTGTCTGTCTGTCTCTCTCTCTCTCTCTCTCTCTCTCTCTCTCTCCTCTCTCTTCTCTCTCTCTCTCTCTCTCTCTCTCTCTCTCTCTCTCTCTCTCTCTCTCTTCTCTCTTCTCTCTCTTTCTTTCTCTTCCCCTTCCCTTTCGTCTTTTTCTTTTCTTTCTCCTTTTCTATCCCTCCATCTTTCTTTCGACTGGAATATATTTCGTATTCTCTTTCTCTCTCTCTCTCTCTCTCTCTCTCTCTCTCTCTCTCTCTCTCTCTCTCTCTCTCTCTCTCCTCTCCTCTCTCTCTCTCCCTCCTCTCCTCTCCTTCCTTCCCTCCTCCTCCCTTCCTTCCCTCCTTCCCCTTTCCCTCCCTCCCCTTCCTCCCTTCCCTCCTCCTTCCCTCCCTCCCCTCCTTCCCCTCCCTTCCTCCCTTCCCTTCCCCTTCCCCCCTTCCCTTCCCTCCTTCCTTTCCTTCCCTCCCCTTCCCCCCTTTCCTCTTCCCCCTCCCCTCCTCCCCCTTCCCTTCCCCCTTCCCTCCCCTCCCTTCCCTCAGCCAGCCCCGTCGGGTACAAACAGCAGATCATAAACCTGTCTCTTTGGCAACTTCTCGCGAAATCATTTCACCTGAGTCAGAGACGGTGCCTCTCGTGGCACCCATTGATTGCGTGACAGGCTGGCGGGGAGGTGCCAGTACATCAGCGGGCAATGGGACTCCCTTCCCCCCTACCCTACTACCCTTCCTCCTTCCCCCTTCACTACCCTTCCTCCTGTCCCTACTAGTACCCTTTCTCCTTCCCCTGCTCACTATCCTTCCTCCTTCCCCTACTCACTGCCCTCCTTCCTCCTACCCACTATCCTTCTCTTTCCCCTACTCACTGCCTTTCCTCCTCCCCTACCCACTACCTTTCTCTCCCTACACTACCTTTCTCCTCTCCCTACTCTGCCTTTTCCCCCCCCTACCTCCCTATCCCTACCCATTACCCTTCCTCCTTCCCCTACCCTACTATCCTCCCTCTCTACTCACCCTTTCCTCCTTCCCCTATCACTGCCTTTCCCCCCTACCACTATCCTTGCCCTATCCCTACTCACTACCCTTCTCCTTCCTACTCACTGCCTTCCCCCCCCTACCCTCTACCTTTCCTTTCCCCTACCACTGCCTTTCCTCCTTCCCCTACCCACTTCCTTCCCCTATCCACTAGCCTTTCTCCTTCCCCTACCCACTACCCTTCCTCCTTCCTCTACCCACTACCCTTCCTCCTTCTCCCTACCCCAGTACCCTTCTTCCTCTCCCTACTCATGCCTTTCCCCCCTACCCTCTATCCTTGCCCTACCCTACCCTCTACCCTTCCTCCTTCCCCTACCCATACCCTTCCCCTCTCCTTACCCACCACCTTCCCCCTCACCCTACCCCCCCCTTCCCTCAACCCCCCATCACGTAACTCCTTCCCCCGTCACGTGACTCCTCCCCCCCCTCCTCCTCCTCACCCCCTCCCCAGCTGGACTCGGAAACGACTTCCTAATATGGAATGGAGACCAGAGCAAACACCTTCAAGATATTTAATTCGACTCTAATTAAATTCTTGAATTAAATTAAATTAAATTCTTAATAATTTTATACGTAATGTTGCCTTTTGGTCGGATTCGATGTTGTTTCTGTATTCTGATATCGAATGTGAATGATAATTGGCTCCATAGATTTATATGCATACAGGCATATAAACACACATATACACACACATGAAAGACACACACACACACGTACATACACCCGAAGCAGGCACTTGAAAGCATTTTTTTCTTAATCGATCGGTTTAGATTCAGGCTGTGTGGTTTATCCATTCATGATTCTTTATATATTTGTTTATCTATCTATTCTTCAATTACTTTTTACTGGGTGTGGGTCATTTTTTTTTCTTTCTTTTTTATTTAAGTTGAGATTTCATTTCATTCATTTATTTTTCATTATTAAAATGTATTTACCTTAATAAGTTGAGCTTTCATTTTCATTTATTTTT
This sequence comes from Penaeus vannamei, assembly GCF_003789085.1. Classification (NCBI taxonomy): domain Eukaryota; kingdom Metazoa; phylum Arthropoda; class Malacostraca; order Decapoda; family Penaeidae; genus Penaeus; species Penaeus vannamei. The sequence goes on along the minus strand of NW_020869954.1, from coordinate 78,494 downwards.
TTATTTATTTTTTTTACCTTAATAAGCTCAGATTTCAAAGAAAACGAAAAAAATTAACTTTCAATTCACTTCTTCTTCTTTTTTCTGTTTTTACCTTAATAAGGTCAGATTTCAAATAAAACGAAAAAAATAAAAAAAAAAAAAAAAAAAATCTGGGTTTAGAAATCCCCGCCCTTGGATTTCTCGTCTTCATTGAACCCCAAAATTTCCCCGCAAAATCTGACCCCGAAATCGCCCGGCCTCGCCTCGCAGAAACCTTCTCAGATGCAGATTGCCTTATCTCAGGCCGGGGGCTCGAGGCTGTGAAAGGATTTCGTGCATTTCTTCGGAGTCTCGTCTGTCTGTCTGTCTGTTTGTTTCTGTTTGTTTGTCTGTCTGGTTCTCGTCTGTCTTTTCTGTCTGTCTGTTTGTTTCTGTTTGTTTGTCTGGTTCTCGTCTGTCTTTTCTGTCTGTCTGTTTGTCTCTGTCTGTTTGTCTGTCTGATTCTCGTCTGTCTGTCTGTTTGTTTGTTTCTGTTTGTTGTCTGTCTCTCTGTCTGGTTTCTCTCTGTCTTTTCTGTCTGTCTGTTTGTCTGTCTCTCTGTCTGTTTTGATTCTCTCTGTCTGTCTGTTTCTGATTCTCTGTCTATCTGTTTGTTCCTCTGTCTTGTTTTTCAGTTTCACTCTTTTTTTCTTCATTTCGCTTTCATTCTATTTTATCTCCTTATCCTTATCCTGGTCTGCCCGTCTTTATGTCTTTGCTTTGTCTGTCTCCATCTCTGTCCTTGTCTCTTCCCTCCTCGCCCTATTTCTCTGTGTCTGTCTCTCTATCTCTCTATCTATCTATCTGTCATATCTTCTCTCTCTCTCTCTCTCTTTACACACACACACACACACGCACACACACTCCCTCTCTCTATCTCACTCTCCCTCTCACCCCCACCCTCACTCCCCCTTTCACTCTCACTTTCCCTTTCACTCTTACTCCTTCACCATCACCACCAGCCACCATCTCCCCACCGTCATTCACCATATGCTCTCTCCCACCTCATCGTCACTATCGTAGTCACTATCAGCTCATGCTCCAACACTCACGAAAACTCTCTTATTTACAACAGATAAACATCAAGAATTCGCAAAACACGAAAGAAGGGGATAATAAGAGCAGAACCTCGGCTATGAAATAAGAGAGTGGAGGTTTTTTAAAATTATTTTTCTGGTGGGGGGGTAGGGGAGGAGAGGGAGGGAGACAGATAGATAGGCAGACTGATAGACAGACAGACAGAGAGACATGTGTATTTGTATATATATATATATATATATATAATATATATATATATATATATATATATATATATATATATATATATATATATATATATATATATATATATATATATATATATATATATATATATATATATATATATATATATATATATATATATAATATATATATAGAGAGAGAGAGAGAGAGAGAGACAGACAGACAGACAGACAGAAACAGAGAGACAGTGAGACAGAGAGAGAGAGATACAAAGACACACAGAGAGAGAGAAAGACAGACAGACAGACAAACAGACAGACAGACAGAGAGAGAGAGAGAGAGAGAGAGAGAGAGGGAGAGAGAGAGAATACAGCGGATGCATTGGAATAATATTCACCCCAGGAGACTTTCGAATCCCTATTCTAAAATCTCCGGGGACGAAATCAATCCCCGAGACTTCATTTGGCCTTGATAAATGGCACAATTTTCCCTGCAAGTCGACCATACACCATATAAAGGAAATTTAGTCAACCAGTCAAATCGCTGGTAAATGGCCGACTCCGCGGTACATCAGTCACCTGAGCATCGTCCCGGCGGCTTCGAAAAGGGATTCGAACCTGCTCTAGACAGTTTCGAATCCCTTATTTGCCGGCGGAACTGACGCGAATAATTCCTCTTTTGTTTCGGGTCAGCCATTTATACCGAGAGATAAGAGAGACGACTTAGCAGCTTCACGCGGGAACTTTTACAACGAAGCAAAGATTAATTATGATATGAAAGGAACGAAACGACGGCGCGACTAGTCTCGCCTTGAGCGTATTATAGAGACACGAACGGGTTTCGATTCTCCTGACCTGGAATCCTAACCTCTCTCTCGGTATGTGGACCCTATTGTTTAACGCTTTTGTTACTTATCATGGAGTTTATTTAGAACATTATCTCTTTATTATGGTTTTGCATTTAGTCCTATGTGCCTGTCTGTAACGTAAATGGCTTTTATGATTTTTATAAGTTATTAAAAGTCCTTATAATTTTTGTAACTTATTTGTCTGTATCTATATCTGTATCTCGATTTGTGTTGTATTTTTATTATTTTTTGTTTATTATACTGCACTACGATTCTCTATAATAAATAAATTAAGCTTCCTACTCTTCTAGATAAACCCAGTTATTACGCGAAATAAACCTTACACTATAGTGCTAGCTGATACCAAAGAGAGAGAGAGAGAGAGAGAGAGAGAGAGAGAGAGAGAGAGAGAGAGAGAGAGAGAGAGAGAGAGAGAGAGAGAGAGAGAGAGAGAGAGAGAGATTAGATTCCTTTCATAATCAGACAATTTCGAAAACACAAATATTTCGACATACTCGTAAACATGGTAAACAGATAAATAATTACATATAGACATATACTATAGAAATATGACCACATAAGCGAAGAGATAATACATTGAATATGATAACCCCCCCAAAAAAAAAAAAAAAAAAAAAAAAAAAAGAGGAGAGAGAGAGAGAGGGAATGGGAGAAGAAGAAGAAGAGAGAGAGACAGAGACAAGGAGACACAAAGAGAGAGAGAGAGAGAGAGAGAGAGAGAGAGAGAGAGAGAGAGAGAGAGAGAGAGAGAGAGAGAGAGAGAGAGAGAGAGAGAGAGAGAGAGAGAGAGAGAGAGAGACTGGGAGAAGAAAAGAAAGAAAGAAGAGAGAGAGAGAGATTGACAGCGACAGAAACAGAGACAGAGAGAAGAGAAAAGGGACGAGAGACCGACAGAACAGGACACAAAATAACAAGAGAGAACAGAGAGAGAGAGAGACAAGAGAGACAGAGAGAGAGAGCGCGCCGCGAAACAGAGAGACAGACAGACAGACAGACATAGAGAAAAAGAGAGAGCGAGAGAGAGAGAGACAGAGAGAGAGAGCGCGCGCGAAACAGAGACAGACAGACAGAGAGAAAAAGCGAAAGCGAGACAGCGAGAGAAGACAGCAAAGCGTCCATCACAGAACACCCTATAAATAAAACCGAACAACGCACGGACATCAACATCAGGAAAAAGCGGGAAAAACGTCTTGATACCGAGAACCTAACCCGTTGATGAAGTTCGTATTGGTGACGTCATCGTTTGCGGAATTGATATGGGTTTATGACGTCATTCCGATAAGGTATCTCATTGGACCGGTTAGATAGGATCAGGACAAGAGAATTGCATGTGTAGTATAGTACAAGGATTGTAGTAACTGTAGTAATTGTAATATAAATGATAGTAGGAATAATGAAAATTATATATTATCATTATTAATGATAACATAATAATGATATGGATGACTGATGATGATAAAGAGATAAACTCTCTCTCTCTCTCTCTCTCTCACTCTCTCTCTCTCTCTCTCTCTCTCTCTCTCTTCTCTCTCTCTCTCTCTCTCTCTCTCTCTCTCTCTCTCTCTCTTCTCTCTCTCTCTCTCTCTCTCTCTCCTCTCTCTCCTCCTCTCTCCCTCTCTCCCTCTCTCCCTCTCTCCCTCTCTCCCTCTCTCCCTCCCTCCCTCCCTCCCCTCATCTCCCCCTAACTCTACCCCACCCCATCCATCCCCCAAATCCCCTCCCCTCACCCATTCCCCACCTACCCCCTCCCACCCTCATTCATCCCTACCCCCTCATCCCCCCAACCTCCCCTCCACCCTCATCCATTAACCACCCAACTTCCTCATTACCGCCCATCTCCAACTCCTTCCTATCCTCTTTATCTTACTTTACCCCCCCCCCCCCCCGCCCATCCCCGCCCACACCCAACCTCTTCGTTATCCCCCTTCCCCCCACCCCCTCCCTTCCTCCAACAATTCAAACTTCAACTAGTCTCCTCCTTCCCCCCCCCCCCACTCTACCCCCCCTCCCCTCCCTCCCCACTCTACCCTCCCCCAAGCCAACCCCTTCCTCACTTTCCTTCCTCTCCCTCTCCGATTTCCTTACCTTTCCCTCCGTTTCCCTCCCTTTCCCTCCCTTATTTTGTCTCCCTTCCCTTCCCCTACGCCTTCTCTTCACTTTCCTCCCTTCCTTTCCCTTTCCTCCCTCACCTCCCTCCCTATCTCTATCCTTTTCTTCCTTTCCATTAACTCTCCTCCCTTCCCTCCCCACCCCTCATTTCCCTTTCCTACCTTCCCCTTTGCTCCCTTTCCCTCCCTTCCCTTCCCTTCCCTTCCCTCCTTTCCCCTTTCCCCCTCCCCTTCGCTCCCTTTCCCTTCTCTTCCCTTCCTTCCCTTATCCCCTCCCTTCCCTTCCCTTCCCTACCCCTCTCTTCCCCTCCCCTCCGCTCCCTCCCCTTCCCTTCCCTTCCCCTCCCCTCCCTCCCTTTTCCCCTTCCCTGCCCCTCCCCTCCCTTTCCCTCCCCCACCCCTCCCCTCTCTTCCTCTATTCCCCTCCCTTCTCTCCCCTCCGCCCCCCCCCCCCAATAACCCTCAGCTTCGATCTCAATTTCTCATCACAAATTTCGTTCGGTCTTTCGTAGAAATCGCTTCATCAATTTAAGTGTGATAGATGAGCGGGAAGCTGTTTCCGAGAGTCGTCTAGAGTGTCTATCGGGCTCTATCGCTCTTTCTCTCTCTATCTATTTATCTATCTGCCTCTTTTTCTATCTATCTATTTATCTGTTTGCCTCTTTGTCTCTAATGCACACGCTCTTTCTGTTTATTTAGTTATATTTTATACTTCGTTCTTTTTAATACACAGAGTCTTTCTTTCTTTCTTTCTTTCTTTTCTTTCTCGCTCTTTCTCTCTCTCTCTTCTCTTCTTTCTCTTCTCTCTTTCTCTTTCTCTTTCTTCTTCTCTCTCTTCTCTCTCTTCCTCTCTCTCTCTCTCTCTCTCTCTCTCTCTCTCTCTCTCTTCTCTCTCTCTCTTCTATCTATCTATCTATCTCTCTCTCTCTCTCTCTCTCTCTCTCTCTCTCTCTCTCTCTCTCTCTCTCTCTCTCTCTCTCTCTCTCTCTCTCTCTCTCTCTCTCTCTCTCTCTCTCTCTCTCTCTCTCTCTCTCTCTCTCTCTCTCTCTCTCTCTCTCTCTCAAATGGAAAATAAATATGATGATAATGACGAAAAGATTGAAAATGATGATAGCAACGAAAAATTAAGGAAATAGAATGATAATGGTAGCAAGAACAATCATAATAATGACGATAATAACTATAGCAATATTGGTAATAAGGAAAGAAATAAGGAATTAACACAGACGGCAATAATCACGATTGGTAATGATGATAGCAAAACAAAAAATAAAAGATAAAACATAACGAAATGATAATCATAACAAAATAGGGAAGCCAAGAGCAACAGCAATAATAAAGATAATACAAAGATCAATTGAAACAATAGTAATTAAGAGGAAAGTATTAGTAATGATAATAATGCTAGTAACTATATCAGTGTTAATAATATCCACAACACCAACAACAGTAGTAATAAAATTAATAATCATCACGATAATAATCATAACAATAATAATGATAATGATAATAATAATAATAATAACAATAATAATAATGATAATATCAACAATGATGATAATAATAATAAGAATGGTAATGATGTTAATAATGATAATGATAATAATAATAATAATAATAATAATAATAATAATAATAATAATGATAATGATACTAATAAAATAATAATAATAATAATAATAATAGTAATAATAACAATAATATTAGCAATAATAATAATGATAATGATAACAATAAAAAAATAATAATAACAATAATAATAATAATAACATTAATGATAATAATAAAATAATGATGGTAATAATCATGATGACAATAATAATAATAATAATAATAATAATAATAATAATAATGATAATAATAATAATAATGATAATAATAATAATGATAATAATAATAATAATAATATAATATAATAATATAATAAAATAAATAAAATAATAATAACAATAATAATAATGATAGCAAAACAAAAACAACAATAATAATAATAACAATAATAATAATGGTAGCAAAACAAAAACAACAATAATAATAATAATAATAATAATAATGATAGCAGAACAAAAACAACAAAATAATAATATCACCATATCTGGCAATGATAAACAACAAAATTTTCCCTCCTGAATCCAGTTGAGTTTCCCTTCTTCTCTTTCTCGACCCCGCGTCCCTTCCCAGAGTTGACAGTTCGTATTTTCATAAATCTTGAGCTTACTGACTTGCGCGATTTTCTATCCACATATATTATTAACAAGCGTCTTGTCGATAACTTCTGCGTGTGTTTTTATTTATTTTTAGGTGTGCTTGTTTTTCTTTTTTTTATTGTAATTCTATAATTTGAAGAAAGTGATAATTTTTTTTCCCGGTTTGTTATGTTATTTTGTATTTTCTCTTTCGTTGTAAAGTTTGATCAACACTTCACACCAAATTATATGTTACGATTTTCTTTACAAATCACTTCTGTTTTAACAAGAAGTGTTTTTATTTTCATTTTTCCTGTGCACTTTTGAGACACATATATGTACGCGTCACTGTGTATATATATATTGGGTGTTATTCCTTTTTCTATAAAATGAAATGATATATATATATATAATATATATATATATATATATATATATTGGGTGTTATTCCTTTTTTTTCCATAAAATAAAAAAAAAAAACTCTTCCACTTACGACAAATCCTCTCAAGACAACACAACTTGGACACTTATTCCCTTCCTTAGCATACTGATCACAACAACCTCACGATGCACTCGGCACTTGCAACACACTCCCCACCGTAGGCCGCGACTCGACAGCGAATGCCTAAGCCGATAACGATAACACGAAACCCAGTTCTTTCCACTTAGTTCTCGCCCGAATACGCACAGGACGCGAAAAGCCGTGAGAGTGACCCAGAGCAGCCGCCCGCGATCTGTTCCCACAATGACTCACATCAATTTGTGTTGCTGATAAGCTGATAACGACGCCAGGTACTAGAACGGCTGATAATGGGCTTGCTGCCACACGAGTGCAAGTCCCGTGGGCACCTTTACGTAATAGAGAGTCCAAACTGAACTCTTTATTTCTCGACGTAGAGAAATTAGCGAGTAGACCCAAAACAGAACTATCAATTATCTTGATCTCTGCTACGACTTCATTCACAAAGAGAGGGAGAGAGAAAGAGAGAGAGAGAAGAAGAAGAAAAAATTTAGTCCAGTGGCCACTTCCCGCCTTATCTCCACGAGATGTAACGGATTCAACTTGCTGCCAAATAACAGTCAAATACGAATGGCTGGGAAAGTAGAAATCTTATTTATCGTTACTATGGCATAACTTAAAGTGAATGTACTACCATATGTACTACAGATGTTACGTCCCACTGTCTGAAAAGTAACGGCGGTTGTAAAAATCGTTGTACTGTAGGAGGGAAGCGGTAGTAGATGCAGTAGTAGCAGAAAGGTAGTAGTAAAAGTCGTTGTAGTAAAGGAGGAAATAGCAGTAGCAGTTATAGTAGATATGATAGTAACAGTACCTGTTCTTTTTTTCTGTTATTGTTATTGCTGTTGTTCTTGTAGGAATGTAAATACTCCTTTTTCTGTTGTTCTTATATTTTGTTATTATCCCTCTTGTTACTGCTGTACTTATCAATTGCAGTAGTTGCAGCAACAGCAACGGTAGTCCTGACAGTTACAGTAACAACAATAAACGCAATATCACACAGCTGTAACGTTGGAAGCAGCAAATAATTAGTCACCATAGTAATAACAGATTATAGATGCATACGGAACGATATGAATAATTATCTTCGTCTTCACACAAGTGGCTAAATCAGCATTTTAGTTATCAGACTTAGTCGTATTAGCAAAAGAGTCCCACTAACTAGCGACAGATCTATTGAATAGTTAAACCGGAGAGTAATAATAAGAATTTAAGATATCACAACATGGGTAGCAAAAAAGTTACTTTATCTCTACCTATAGATACCCATGGTAATAGATTTTGAGATTAAAGTACAAGCTAAACTCACGTGCTGGTTAAGAAAGTCACAAGATATATATATATATATATATATATATATATATATATATATATATATATTACCATATCACAGTAGCTTTTTGTTGTTTTTTTTTAATATATAAATATATATTCAAAAATAAATACATGTCTGTCTTTCTATCCGATATATATACTTTATCTATCCATGTATACGGTAGAAATGTATATCTAGACTGATAGATATGCATTTATTTTTTGTGTGTGCATGTCCGTATAATTCGAATATACAGACGCATATATCCAAAAATAAATACATATCTATCTTTCTATCCCGATATATATACATTTATACGTATACGGTAGAAATCCATATCTAGACTGACATACATACGTTTATGATTATTATTTTATATTATTATTATTATACGTTTAGACTGACATACATACATTTATTTCCGTGTATATTGCATGTACGTATAACAAACCGGCCATTAGTCGCGCTATTTTGAAAGCCCCGCCCACGAAAAGAGAGAGAGAGAGAGAGAGAGAAGCGAGGTCACTCATCCACGTCACAGAACCAGCGCCAGAGAGCGTGGATGGGCGTGGAAAGTTATCGGCCAGAAGTCGTCAGTCATCCAGCAGGTTTATTAGGCGCGGATGAGTCTTCTGGGGGGGAAGGGGTGTGGGGGGGGTGGGGGCGTCACGGCGAGAGAAATGGGCGGTGGGGGGGGGGGGGAAGGGGATGGGGGTGGGGGTGGGGCGTCAGGGCGAGAGAAATGGGCGGCGGGCGGTGGGGGGGAGAGGGGGAGAAGAGGGGTGGGGGTCGGGGTGAGCGTCACGGGGGAGAGAAATGGGAGGTCCGGGGGTGTGGAGGGGTCGAGTGGGCGTGGTGGGGCGTCATGAAGGCGGTAGAGGTCGTCAGGCGATAGGGGCGGTGGAAGGGGAAGGAGAAGGGGGGGGGGTCGTCACGCGAGACGCAGTGGGCGGTGGGGGAAGGAGACGGGGGCGGGGTGCGGGGCGGCGGGGGGGAAGGGGGTGGGGTTTGTCAACTGGAGGCGAGCAGAAATGGGCGGGGTGGGCGGGAAAGGAGGGGGGAGGGTGGGTGGAGATGAAGTCCCGATGTTCGAGGAGGAGCGGGCGTCCTGGATTCACAAGCAGACGGAGGAGGGGCCCCGGGAGGGAGGAGGTGGGCGTGGCGGCGACGAGGAAGTGTGTGGAGAGAGAAAGAACAGACAGACAGAAAGAGAGAGGTTTTCTATATGTATCTGTGTATGTTTTGTACATATTTACTACACACACACACAACAACACACACACACAACACACATCACACACACGCATTATATAATTATACAACTATCTATACTATATATATATATATATATATATTATATATATATATATGTGTGTGTGTGTGTGTGTGTGTATGTGGTGTGTGTGTGTGTGTGTGTGTGTGTGTGTGTGTGTTGTGGTTGTGTTCTGTGTGTCTGTGTGTGTGCGTGTGTGCGTGTGTATTGTATAATAACACAAGCTCAAACACAGTAACGTGTAGCACAAAAATGAAAATGAAAACCGAAATGGTTTAGTATTTTTCTGAAGAGGAACTCGTGAAGAGTTCAAAACGTTACATCTATCTTCAATTCTCCTTGTGGCATTGTTATACTATCCTGTAATATATATTATATATCCCATTAATATTATATATATAATATATATATATATAAGAGCAGAGAGACGAGAGAGTAGAGAGACGAGAGAGATGAGTGACACCAGAAGGAATTTGAAAGTTTTCTCGGTCCCCTCCCTTTCTCAGTACCCAGTTATGTAGAAAAGTGAAATATATATAAGGTCGTATGTATTATAAGAAGTATAACAGTCCTAATAGAAAGATTTAAAAAGAAAAAGAGAGAATAAAATTCCGAAAAAAAGGAATATATACCAAAATTAATAGTATGACCGAGGAGAGATTAATAATAAAAAAGAAGGAAGCAAAAGAAGAGAGAGAAAGAGAGCAACCAATGTCTAATAGCTAAAGCATCCGAATACAACCTTAGTCAGACAATCGAGAGCACGCACACAAAAAAAACAAAGACCAAAAAGGTATATATTTAAAAGTATTGCAGCGAGTACCCACACAGTAGATAAGGAGTATAAAAAATAAATCATTATTCAGTATTATGTAAAGACAAAGAGTAAGAGGGGGTAAAAAAGAAATAGCAATATATGTATGTACCGGAATGTATATAGATATGAAGTAGTAAAATGAATCTCTCACATATCGACCTCTTTCTCCACGCCTCTCACCTCTTTCTCTCCCAAGCTCCCTTTCTTCTCCTGCACCTCTATTCACTCTCCCTCTCCCTCTTTCTACGAAAAGGAAAGCCTATCAAGATAAAGGTGATTAGCAAAAAAGACACGCATAAATCATAAGTAACAGGAAAACACACAACATTAAAAGGAGTATTAAAATAAATCAAAGGTCTTGACCTCCTTTATCTCCCCCCCCTTTTTCTCCCATGTTTTTCCTTGTCACATTTCCTTTGAACGTAAAAAGGGGAATAAATTATGTGTATCATAACAGGACAAAAGTCTCTATACCGCCTCCGCTCTTAATGTCTCACCTCCCTCTTTCTCTCACTCTCCAAATAACAAAGATTTCATTCGACGCTAGTCACTGTGACCCCTGGCCTTTTTTACTGTCTCTCCCTCCCCCTTTTCTCTCGCCTCATCCTTTCTCTCTCCCCCCCACCCTCTCGTCCCCCCCCCTCTCCCTCTTTCACTCTCTCTCTCTTGCTCCGGTTTGGCTCTCCGTGTAGGGTCGTTGGAAGGCCGGGATGGCTGACCTCGCGGGATAACGAAAGATACCGCCACGAGGGCCCGGATGAGCTGAGGTGACGCGCAAACAAGAACCAGAGTAGTGTTCTCACTCCTCTCTCTGCTCTATCGAGCAGATACTATTCAAAGGCATGATGAATGGAGGAGGAAAAATACCGCAAAAAGAGTAGTCGGCTGAACACGGAGTACAAGGAACAGTATGATACGGCATCTGAACGGAAGATAAAAAGCACAAAGGAAGAGCAGCAAGGTGAAGGTGCATCATGAAGTGAGCAAGACCAACCAAAGCATTGAAAAAACCAAGAAAGGAAGGAAGAGAAGAGAGTAGCGATAGGAAGCGTCAAGAGAAAGGAGAAAAGACACATAAACACCCCAATACAAAAAATAACGAACATTAAAAAGAAGATAGATCTGAAGACATGGGACCAACACACCACCAACCTTCAGCGACGACGGTTATCTCTGATCGAGTAGATAGTCACTACTGAGAAACCAGCACCTCGGGCGATGTTATTAAGCACAATGAGGGTATTCGGCGCGGACTGGCGGTTAAGAAAAAATCAAGCTGTGGAAACCTGCAGCGAGTGAAATGCCCAAAAGATTACACGAGAGAGAGATAGGAGATGATGTGACGCAGAAGAGAGAGAAAGAGAGAGACGAGCAGAGAGAGAGAGAGAGAGAGAGATAGATATGATATAGATATGTATGGTATGCTATAAGATATATACATCTCATGATTACTCCATCTGTCATCTATTATATCATAAGTGCCAGAGTACACATGTCTAACTAGGTGGTGATAATAGCTCCGCAGATGCGAATGATAGCTACCTACTGTCTGATACTTGTTCTGGATTTGAGAGCATATATATAGTGAAATACTTTGTGGCGCGAAGACAAGGTTGTGTCTGCGAAGGTCTGGATGAGCAAAGCGTTGTGCGCATGTTCATAAGATTACGATCGATGCCTGAATTTCCACACATTTGCCATATTTTTACCGTTTGTTCTCAGCATATCCCGTCACGGACCGAAGGTAGCGAATTGGGATGACACTTGGTGCCGACGGGCTGTTGCCGTTAAGATAAGAGGAACAACTACCCCTTTGTCCCTCCGTCGACGTGTCCCCCCCCCCGCACCCTCCACCCACCCAAGAGCCACCAGCCCCCAATGTCACCCCACCGGCGAGACGGGTGCTCCGAGGACTTGCAGGGCGTTCGAGTCTTTCGGCCCGAGGGAGATTTTCGTCGGCACTACCGAGTATTTGGATACTTGCGGCACGCGGACAAGAGAGGGCGTCTGCGGGGGTCTTGCCTGAGGTAATAGACACTCGCGCGCGGGAGGAGCTTGGGGGGGGGGGAAGGTCCGAGCCTGCTAACAGAGTGCCGGAGTTGAGAACTCTGAGGAGCCGTTCGTTGATAGAGGCTCCGTGCCCCTTTCGGGCTGGAGGTAAGTCGCTTCGCGACTTGAAGGTAGATTGCTCGAGGGGCTCTAGCTAGCATACTCAGCGCTTTCGACTTCCTCGTCGGTCCTCCTCCCATCCCATAGGCCTTCGGTATTATCTACTCCCTCCGCCTTTAATTTCTTTCCGTCTCCCATGCTAAACCTGATAAAAGTAGTAAGGAGGAGAGAGAAGAAGAGGAAGGGGAGAAAGAGAGAAGAGAGGGAAGGGAGAGAGAGAGAGAGAGAGAGAGGGGTGGAAGAGAGGGAGGGAGGGAGAGCGGGAGAATATGAAAGAGAGAGAGAGAGAGAGAGAGAGAGAGAGAGAGAGAGAGAGAGAGAGAGAGAGAGAGAGAGAGAGAGATTTACAAAGAAAGAGACAAAAGACAGAGGGGTGGGGGGGAAGAAGGAGGGAGGAGGAAGAGAAACCGATAATAACTGGCCATATACTCCGACGAAGGGCCCCTGCTCGGTAATGGAATCGGCGAAAGTAACCGAAGAGCGAGAGGAGGGTCGGCCACAGCGAGAGACTTCTCCCTCCGTCGGTCTCCAGGTCACATGACATGGCAAACTCCCGGACGGTGACGGACCTAAAGAGGACCTGCTCGCGGCTGTCCTCCAAAGGGGGATCTTGGCTTGCGCTCGTGCTTGTCGCCGTCCTTTCGGTCCTTTTCGGACGATGCGCCTGTGACGACTCGATCCCAAGCCTGAATCCCCCTTGCTCTGGCCTCGAACGGTGCCTTCGGGTGTCTCTGTATTCCGAGCAACGTCGCCTTTGCCTAACCGGTTGCCATTCCCAACAGATCAAAATGCCATCGATCTCGAGGGACTCGAACGCACCTCGACCGCACCGGGAAGCGAGCGCAGTGCCACTGAGCCACGGCACAAAGCAAAAAAAAAAAAAAAAAAAATAAAATCCCCTTTCCATTAGTGACTCTTGCAAGGGACTCTCCCAGCGCAGATCTCCTTCGGGCGGGAACGTGTCGCGGGCCCCGAGAGAGGGACCGAAGGGGCAATCAGACAAGAACATCGCGTGGGACATGAACACCAGTTTAGCTCGATGCTCGTGGAGGTGCGTGACTGGGAACTTGATGTCGGTGTGAAATGCTTGAGGAGGAGGATGGCCTGGTGCCTGAATGTCAGTCTGACTTGGCACTTGATGAGGGGGGGCGTGTCCTCGTAACTGAACAGGAGGAGGGGCGTGTCCTCGTAACTGAACAGGAGGAGGGGCGTGTCCTCGTAACTGAACAGGAGGAGGGGCGAGTAAACAGGAGGAGGGGCTTATCCTCGTAACTGAACAGGAGGAGGACCTCACATATAAACAAGAGAGCGACTTAATACTTAATACTAATCAGGAACAGGATTTTTGAACATAAAACCACGTTGACTTTTTTGGCAAAATTGGCAACTGGCAGAAACAGCGAAGTCAGACCCGAATAAAAATTGCAACAGCCGCCTCATCGAAAATGACTGAACGTTCGCATCAATCCCGATATTTCCGGGACGAATTGCAAAAAAAAAAAAAAAAAATGTACTAATGAAACAAATAAAAACTTTCACGGAATTTTAGTTACTAGAAATTAAAAAAAAAACACACACAATTAATTAAGAATAATGCAAATATAAAAAAAAAAAAAATGTACTAATGAAACAAATAAAAACGTTCACGGAATTCTAGTTACTAGAAATAAAAAAACAACAACACAATTAATTAAGAATAATGCAAATATAAACCCACGTAGCTACCACACAACAACAATTCATGTCAACTACTAGACATCTGGAACAGAACCCGGATGTATCAACACCACAAACACTACATTCTACTGTGTAATATATATATATATATATATATATATATATATATATATATATATATATATATATATATATATATATGTATCCTGCAGCAAGTGAGGATGTGGGGAATTGTTAGATGTTCTGTAAGCGTGAGAAGGTAAGTTAAAGGAGATAATATGTAAAGAAATATGTAAACGAAAAGAATGATAAAAGGGGAATAGTAATTGTAAAGATAATGAGAAAAATCAAGTTCTGATGTAATAAAAAATACACACACGCATACAGACAAAGATACACACACGCACACACACACACACACACACGAACACACACACAGAGAAAGACAAACTTCACCCCCCCCCCCACGCACACACACACACACAAAGACAAACACACAAGCATATAAATCCTAGCATTAAACACGGAAATACATACAATACATACTTTACAATACCTAATACTCTCATCATTATATATTACGGAGTGGCAACTGAGTCCAAGTTGTACTAAAAGCCAATTAAGTTTTTTTCTTTTTCTTTTTAGCTTGGACGAAATTCACAGAATTAGAAAATCATAACAGTCATGGACAAAAAATCATAACTGTCATAGAATTCGAATATTACAACGGTCATAGAATTCAAAAATCATAACGGTCATAGAATTCGAATATTACAACGGTCATAGAATTCAAAAAATCATAACGGTCATAGAATTCGAATATTACAACGGTCATAGAATTCAAAATCATCATAGAGATTATGATTTTTGAATTCGATTATTACAACAGTCATAGAATTCGAATATTACAACGGTCATAGAATTCGATTATTACAACGGTCATAGAATTCAAAAATCATAACGGTCATAGAATTCAATTACAATCAAACGGTCATATAATTCGATTATTACTCATGTCATAGAATTCAAAAATCATAACGGTCATTTGAAAACATATGAGATATAAACTTATTTCATATATAAACAATTGAACTCACGATGGCGACGAACAGAAACTAAAACAAAAAACAAAGCAAAAATAGGTAATGACTCTATTTATATATTAATTATCCATTTTATTCCTCTATTTACATATTAATTATCCTTTTTATTACTCTATTTTTATATTAATTATCCTTTTTATTACTCTATTTACATATTAATTATCCTTTTTATTACCCTATTTATATATTAATTATCCTTTTTATTACTCTATTTATATATTAATTATTTTTTTATCCTATTTACATATTAATTATCCTTTTTATTACTCTATTTATATATTAATTATCCTTTTTATTACTCTATTTATATACTGATTATCCTTTTTATTAATCTATTTATATATTACTTATCCTTTTTATTACTCTATCTATATATTAATTATCCTTCTTATTACTTTATTTACATATTATCCTTTTTATTACTCTATTTATATATTAATTATCCTTTTTATTACTCTTTATATATTAATTATCCTTTTTATTACTCTATTTATATATTAATTATCCTTTTTATTACTCTATTTACATATTAATTATCCTTTTTATACTATCCTTTTTATTACTCTATTTTATATCAATTATCCTTTTATTACTCTCTATTTACATATTAATTATCCTTTTTATTATATTATATATTAATTATCCTTTTTATTACTCTATTTATATATTAATTATCCTTTTTATTACTCTATTTATATATTAATTATCCTTTT
>NW_020869954.1:47500-55000 GCF_003789085.1 Penaeus vannamei | reverse complement strand
GAAATAGAGATATATAGTGACAGAATCGTGGATTAGTGTAAAGAACGACTCAAAGAATCATTATCAGATGATATATGTGACAGAAATGCGAGAGATAAGATAGATAATGAATACAATTATATAACGTCGGTTTGTGACAGAAATGTGGGATTGTGATCACCGAATCTTTCACGAATAGGTTTGATAGACAGAAATGTGGGATTGATAGTACCGTCTTTCCGTCGGTATATGATGAAGAAAATGCCGGGATGTGTCACGATCTTTCCGAATAATAGAGTTTGAGATAGAGAATGAAAGAGATATGATAAGATACATAAATAAATATATCACAGAATCGGTTTGTGACAGAAATAAAAAAGACGGGAATTGGGTGTCCACGAATCTCATCCGTCGGCTATGATGAAACAAAAAAGAAATGCGAGGGATTGTGTCACGAATCTTCACAGATAGAAGATATAGATGAACAGAAAGAGAAAGATTGTGTCATGAATCTTTCCGTCGGTTTGTGACAGAAATGTGGGATTGTGTCACGAATCTCTCCGTCGGCTTGTGACAGAAATGCGGGATTGTGTCACGAATCTTTCCGTCGGTTTGTGACAGAAATGCGGGATTGTGTCACGAATCTTTCCGTCGGTTTGTGACAGAAATGCGGGATTGTGTCACGAATCTTGAATTTCTTGATCCGGGTTTGATTGTGTACCTTGGATGTGCATCGAGGATGATTCGGTTGGATGAGGGGGGGTGGGGGGTCTGGTGGGGAGGGGGGGAGGTGATTGTTTGTGCATAGTGGGATGTATTCGCGTGTGTGTGTGTGTGTGTGTGTGTGTGTGTGTGTGTGTGTGTGTGTGTGTGTGTGTGTGTGTGTGTGTGTGTGTGTTGTGTGTGTTGTGTGGAGAGAGAGAGAGAGAGAGAGAGAGGAGAGAGAGAGACAGAGAGACAGAGAGACAGAGAGACAGACAGACAGAAGCAGACAGACAGACAGTATATATATATATTAGGAAGAGAGAGAGAGAGGGAGAGTATAATAATAACTGCAAATTTGAATCAATCTCTCTGTACCCTGTTTTTTTCTCAAAATATTCATGAACACAATACGAATGAATATGAATGAATGAAAGAAGGAGAGAAGAGAGGAGAGAGAGAGAGAGAGAGAGAGAGAGAGAGAGAGAGAGAGAGAGAGAGAGAGAGAGAGAGAGGAGAGAGAGAGAAGAGAGAGAAGAGAGAAAGGAGAGAAAAGAGAGAGAGAGAGAGAGAGAGAGAGAGGAGAGAGAAAGAGAGAGGAGAGAGAGAAGAGAGAGAGAGAGAGAGAGAGAGAGAGAAGAGAGAGAGAGAGAGAGAGAGAAAAAAACACAGACAGGACAAGAAGACAAACAGATAGACAGACAGAGAAACAAACAGACAGACACAGAGAGAGAGAAAACGACAGACACACCAACAAAGACAAATAAACATCCAAACAAACAAACATGCAACACCTTTAAAAACCCGACAAACAAAACAAAACAAAAACAAACACACAAAAGTATCTCACGCCTTACACACACACCTCGAGTAACAAAGCTAAAATCGACCTTAAACTTTGACCTCTCAGTTGCCAGCCGAGATGACCTGCTAACAAGGGCGATATTGGGACCGAAGGAGGGAGAAGAGATGGAAGCGACGAACAGGGAAGTAGGGAGTAATAGAAGATAACTGAGGGTAAATTATCTAAGAGTAGATAGAAGGAGGGAAATGACCTGCTAACAAGGCTGATATTGAGACCGAAGAAGGAGGAATAGGAAGAAAAAGGATAAAAGTGACGAACAGGGAAGTAGGGAGTAATAGAAGATAACTGATGGTAAATTATCTAAGAGTAGATAGAAGGAGGGAAAATGACCTGCTAACAAGGCGATATTGAGACCTGAGAAGGAGGGAGAAAAGGATAAAAGTGAAGAACAGGGAAGTAGGGAGTAATAGAAGATAAAGAATATAAGAGTAGATAGAAGGAGGGGAAATAACCTGCTAATAAGGACGATATTGGACAGAAGAGGAGGAATAGGGAGAAAAGAATAAAAGTGACGAACAGGGAAGTAGGGAGTAATAGAAGATAATGAATATAAGAGTAGATAGAAGGAGGGAAAATAACCTGCTAACAAGGACGCTATTGGGACGGAAGAAGGAGGAAGAGGGAGAAAATGATAAAAGTGACGAACAGGGAAGTAGGGAGTAACAGAAGATAAATGATCTAAGAATAGATAGAAGGAGGGAAAATGACCTGCTAACAAGGCTGATGTTGAGACCGAAGAGGAAGAGGGAGAAAAGGATAAAAGTGACGAACAGGGAAGTAGGGAGTAATAGAAGATAAAGAATATAAGAGTAGATAGAAGGAGGGAAAATAACCTACTAACAAGGACGATATTGACCGAAGAAGGAGGAATAGGAAGATAATGAAGGAAGTGACGAACGGAGAGACAGTGAGTAATAACAATAAGTGATCTAAGAATAGATAGAAAAAGGGAAAAAATGAAAACAAAGGAAATGTAAAAATAAAATATCCTGTTTTCCTATAACACAAATAGTTACATTTTATTACATTCAATAGATTTTTATGCATATAATTACCATCTATATATCTAATAAAATCATTTACTTCATATGATTAACATTAAGCCATATATAGACAGACACATAAGGGAATATAAGGATATACTGTAAAAGCAAGAAAATGA
Organism: Penaeus vannamei; assembly: GCF_003789085.1. Classification (NCBI taxonomy): domain Eukaryota; kingdom Metazoa; phylum Arthropoda; class Malacostraca; order Decapoda; family Penaeidae; genus Penaeus; species Penaeus vannamei. The sequence continues at coordinate 52,292 of NW_020869954.1, read as the reverse complement.
ATATAGAAATTATTTGATTAAGAAACGGAAAAGAAAGACAATGAATAAAGAAGTTGAAAGAGTTAGTGGAAAGAGAAATGATAAATTGACAATGAAACAAATATATGAATTGATATTTTGATATTCAAATACATTAGCAAACAAATAAAAAAAAAGAAAAAGAAAAATACTGAATGTATACATACATACATACGTACACACGTACATACCCATAGACATATATGCATAAACAGATGTATAACAAACAAATAAGAATAAACAAAATAAAAAACTAATACATAAAAAAACATAAATACGTGAATAAAACAAATCAGCAACAACAACAACAAAAAAACAAATAGCAATACAAACAAACACAAACAGATCTCACAACCACCCAAATCAAAGAAGCAAAAGAGAAATTAAAAAAACAACAACTTTAAAAAAAAAAAGGAACTTTACTCAAACACTATTTTTTTCCGAGACGACAATTTTGAGTCAAAAATTCCTGCTCGAGACACCATTAAAGTTCGCTTAAGTATAGATATGACGGCGATTCCCCGGGAGGGAGAGGGAGCGGCGAGGGAGGAGGGAGGGAGGGAGAGAAGGAGGGAGAGGAGGGAGGAGGGAAGAGAGGGAGGGAGGGAGGAGGGAGAGGGGAAGGGAGAGGGGAAGGAGCAGGAGGGAGGGAAGGGAGAGGGAGAGGGAGGGAGGGAGGAGAGAGGAGAGAGGGAGGAGGAGGGAGGGAGGAGGGAGGAGAGGAGGGAGGAGGAGGAGGGGAGAGGAGCGAGGGAGGAGGGAGTGGAGGGAGATAGGGGAGAGGGAGGAGGGAGGGAGGAGGAGAGAGAGGAGAGGGAGAGAGGAGAGAGGAGGGAGGGAGGGAGGAGGAGAGGGAGGGAGAGAGGGAGGGAGGAGGGAGAGGGAGGAGGAGAGGAAGGGGCAGTGGAAGAGAGGTGGCGGGGGGAAAAGGTAGAGCGAGAGGGAGGAGAGAGGGAGGAGGGAAGGAGGGAGGAGGGAGGGAGAGAGGGAGGGAGAGGGAGGGAGGGAGGAGAGGAGGGAGGGAGGAGGAGGGGGGAGGACGGAGGAGGAGGGAGGAGGAGAAGGAGGAGGGAGAGAGAGGAGGGAGCGAGGGAGGAAGGGCAATGGAAGGAGAGGGTGCGGAGGAGAAGAGAGGAGGGAGGAGGAGGGAGGGGGAGAGAGGCGAGGAGGAGGAGAGGGAGGAAGAGAGTGGGAGGAAGGGGCAGTGGAGGGAGGAGAAGAGAGAGAGGGAGGAGGGAGGGAGGAGGGAGAAGGGCAGTGGAGGGAGGGAGGGAGAGGGAGAGAGAGTGGGAAGGGAGGGCAGTGGAGAAAGAGGGAAGAGAGGGAGAGGAGGAGGGAGGAGGAGGGAGGGAGGGAGAGAGAGAGGAGGGAGGAGGAGAGGAGGAGAAGTGGAGAGGGAGAGGGAGTGGAGGGAGAGGAGGAGGGAGAGGAGGAGGGAGAGAGAGAGGAGGGAGGGAGGGAGGAGAGAGGGAGGGGAGGGAGAGGAGGAGGGAGAGGAGGAGGTGGGAGGAGGGAGAGGGAGGGAGGAGGGAGAGGGGAGGGAGGGACGGAGGGAGGAGAGAGGGAAAGGGGGAGGGAGAGAGGAAAAGAGGGAGAGAGGGAGAGGGAAACGGAGAGGGAGGAGGAGGGAGGGAGAGGAGGGAGAGAAAGGAGGAGGGAGGGAGAGGGAGAGGGAGGGAGGGAGAGAGGAGGAGGAGAGAGGAAGAGGGAGGGGGGAGGAGAGGGAGGGGAGGAGAGGGAGAGGGGAGGGAAGGAGGGAGGGAAAGGAGAGGGAGGAGAGAGGGAGGAGAGATGGAGGGAGGGAGGAGAGGGAGGGGAGGGAGGAGGAGGGGAAGGGAGAGAGAGGGAGGAGGAGAGAGGGAGGCAGTGGACGGAGAAAGAGGGAAGGAGAGAGAGAGAGAGAGAGAAAGAAGAAAGAGGGAGAGAGGGAGACGGAGGAAAAGAGGGAAGGAGGAGAATAGGAGAAAAGAGGGATAAGTAGGAGGATGGAGGAAGAGAGGAGGGAGAGAAGCTGAGAACACGTGTCTCCTCTTTCATGTAATATAGAGAGATATATGTGGGGATATTTGTGAATATGTATATGTGCATTTCTGTTTTTTTTTCTCTCTCTCTCTCTCTCTGTCTCTCGCTCCACCTATACATACGTACATGCACACACACACACACACACACACACAACACACACACACACACACACACACACACACACACATATAATATATATATATATATATATATATATATATATATATATATATATATGCATATATCTATCTATCTATCTATATATATATATATATATATATATATATATATATATATATATATATATATATATATATATATATATATATATATATATATATAATATAATATATATATATATATATATATATATATATATTATATATATATATGTGTGTGTGTGTATATATATACACATCCAAACATTTTTCCCTTCTATATTAAGCGGCAGCGTGTTAGCATGAATTAGCAAACAAAAAAGGTTCATCCCAGTCTGAAAAAAAACGAAAAATAAAATAAAGCAACAAAAATTCGCGTCCAATTTAGAGCATGAAATCTTTTTAATTATAAGGCTCTTGTGCTGCCTAACCTGTGCAAAATTTTGTATCAGGAGCCATTGCTAATTATAATGGCGCTCTTTGCTCTGCCAATTTTTATATAAAAAGATATTTTAATCTGGTATTTTTTTATATATATTGTTGGTATTCACAATTAGGCTTTAACCTATGCGGAAAAAATCATATTTATGCTATTTTCTTTTATTTGTTTATGTATTTTCTGTATTTTGTACAATTTTCTTTTACGTTATGTATTTTCTGTAGAGTATAAAAAAACGCACACGCATACCTACATACGTAGCATATACACGCACACATGTGTACACATAGAAACATACATAGTATTCACAACTTTATATTTACACGTACTGTATGTAGGACAATAATAAACAAATAAATAATAATTATGGTAATAAGTGAATAAATAAACAATAAAATGCATTAATAAATAGTGGTTGAGTCGGATCGAGTCAAGTCGGGTTGGGTCGTGTCGGGTAAAGAGGAGGTGAGTCGGTTTGGTCGGGTCGGGTCGGAACTTTGAGCTGGGTCAAGTTAGTCGGGTCACGTCGGATCTTTCGGGGTTCGAGTCGGGTTTCGTCGGGTCGGATCTCATCGTTCGGGCACAGTCGGCTCGGATCTAATTTAGCTTCGTCAATTTTTTCTTTCGGGTCGTGTCGGGTCTGGTAGAGTCACGTCGGATAAAGTCAAGCTCAGTCGAGTTGGTCGGGTCACACCAGAGCCAGCGGAGACGAGTCGGGTCAGGTAGAGTCGGGCCGAGTCGGTTGGCGTCGGTTATCACAGGCCGGGTAACCAAGGAGGAATTTAACCGGCGTGTGAGTTGGCCGATAAAGGAAAGCCATGTGGTACCCCAGCCCGGATAAGGAACACACCCGTTTTCTGTCACTGCAGCCAGGGGGCACTCCTGCATTTTTTATTGGTGGGCCATTTGGTTATGATATGTCGGGATCTTAGTCACAGGGTGGACTATTCTTTAAGGGGAGAAAGGGATCAATTTGGTTTGTTTGTGATTATTCGTGTTTGTGTGTGTGTGGGAGAGGGGGGTGTATGTGTTTAAAAAAATATATATGTTAACTTATTACAAAAACTAAATTTAAACAAAACAAGGATGTGAATAAACCACAAAAAACTTACAGAAACGTTCAGTATCTATCGAAAAAACAGATTACCTTCACAAACGAAGACACCCTGCATCTTAAGTTCCTATTTGCTTACGAAATGTGTGCAAAATACGAACATGTCTACAAACACACCATTTTCTATGAATACGTAATATGCAAAGTCGAAGCACATACACGAATGGGAAAAGCTAGATCAGTAGCAACCCGAGGTGTCAAGGCGTCTGTTTTGATGAATGTTCAGTGAAAATATAACCATTAAAATCATTATTTTCCAACCTTTTGGAAAATTGAAGAGACCAAAATGATCGACCAGATTCATAAAAGCATCCGTAAGTTTTGTGACGTCATCAAAACAAACCCCCACGTGTTTTTTTTGTCCAAAATTAGAATCAGACGCCATGACACCTCCTCCAGTGGCTACTGATCTAGTCTCTCCCAGACACGAATACAAAACAGATAAATAATGACGAAACAGGACATAAACGCAGACAAAACACACACAAACACAAAATACACACACAAAAACAACAACTTTATCACAACCACCTCATCCAGTCAGCTGATTCTCGTCCACATCCTCTAGCTGAACTCGGGGTAAAATCTCCTTCAAAATTATCCTCTGCTTGTCACGAGGAATTCTACTAAAGCTACAGCATTTTTGCCTCCCCCGTGGCCTTATGCTTGCGCCGAAATAGTCAAATATTCATGGCTATGATGCTGACTTGCCACGGTGCAAATTTATCGGTAGGCTTATTCCTGTGTTGGCAAATTCTTTCCGTTGGAGTCTGAAGGTAAAGTCTTCATCTACATTTCTTCCTTTTTTTTTCTTTTCTGACCTGTGTTTCTCTTTCTCTCTCTCTCTCTATCTATCTATCTATCTATTCTCCTCTCTCTCTCTCTCTCCTCTCTCTCTCTCTCTCTCTCTCTCTCTCTCTCTCTCTCTCTCTCTCTCTCTCTCTCTCTCTCTCTCTCTTATTTCCTTTCCTTTTATTTCTCCTTTTATGTGACCTTTCCTGCTTAACTGTTTGTTTGTTTGTTTTTTGTTTGCATTTC